>JASANF010000658.1:0-28866 GCA_030248245.1 Trissonchulus sp. WLG1_4
TATGTGACTAACTTAGGGTCCATGACATTGAAAACGGGTTGGGTAAATTTTTCGATCGAGTCGGCGGGTCGAGGTCCAGCAACCCATAATTTTTGTTTGGTTGTAAATATTACATCATCTCTCTCTATAAAGTTTCCGCTTTAGTTGAAGCTAAATTTCAAAAATTTCAATTTTTCTACAGTTCAAAAAATTTTGCGGCTATTTTTTACAGATAAACAAGCTTTAATTTAGCTTTATAAATTTTTTTCATATTTTTAGCATAGAAAATGGTTTATTACAGCGTTTGGTCTAAAATGGCACTCCGGAAATCAATACATAGTGACGAAAGTGAATTAAATTTATAGCTTTGACTTCATTGACTTTTGCAGAATTTTTCCACCAGGCTTATTTTTGTCAAACAAGTGGTTTTTGGCCAATTTTCCGTAAACTCATTTTGGCCATTATTATTCTGACAGCTCATCGACGTTGAAAAATTTTCACCCCTTTAGGCTTATTTTGGTTGCACATGAACAAGTGATTTTAACTCATTTGATTGAAATTCAAAAATATAATAGTTTTTTTACTCAATTTTTTTAATTGCTATTTTTGCTATTAAAACTATATTGGTAAGCAACACCCCAACTGAATTAAATATTTAATTAATCTCTTTAAACTAAAAGAATGAAATTTTAAGCGATGTGTGAGTGTGTGACAAATGGCTCAGCAATGGTTGAAAAATTTCTTCTATTTCGAGTCTACCTCGTCAACGGCCTGTGGAATGCAATATTCCACAAGATAATAGTTCGATCAGCACATCAGTATTTTGTATACACGGCTCATTTAATCTGTTGCTGATTTCAGAATTCATTCTATGTCCTTAATTGTTGCGCGCTCAAACCTAAGAAAACCTGGACATGAAAGTTGAAATAATATTTAACAGCACAAAACTTGTGGGTACCCAGCCCGTCCTGGTTGGGAACTTCCTCTCCTCATCTTACGAATTTTTGACCCCGCTCCCCTAAGATTATAGCAATTTTTTCACCTTTTTTGGGACAAAAGTAACTGTTTTAAAAACCCGGAAAAAAATTTAAGGGGGGGGTTTAAGAACCCCCCACAAAACTTTTAGGAACCCCCCACACCCCCCATAAAAACAGGGGTGCTTTCTTTTAAAAAAAAAAAAAAAAAAAAACGATCGAAGACGGACCCCTTTTTTTTTTCAACCAACAAAAAACAACCACCCCCACCAAAAAAAGGAAGAAGGACCGGCCCCCCCTCCACCCTAAAATTTACATCACAAAAAAAATTTTTGGAACATGGTTTTTTAGCTAAATTTTTTTCTTTTTTTTTATAAAAATTTTGGTCTCTTTTTTTTTTTTTTTTTTTTTTTTTTTTTTTTTTTACCATCCTCTCGACTACAGAGATGCTCGGAAACAACACAAGTCGATCCCAACCTACGACGGTCAGGCGGATCACCGTGGCAAAACAGCAGGCATTAAATATATACACATGCATGCAAGCTAATAATTGTGTATGTAGTGCCTGGCTGCGGGGGGCCACTAAGTAATCCGAGGTTCACGCATGGGGAGCGGAAGGCCCGGTTTTGCTGGCTGTCCCGTGTCGCCCGCCCCAGTCAACTGGACCCTAATTACCGTTTACAAACGGGCGTAATGTTAATCAAATCTTTCCATGCTGTTTCATTTCTGTACAAGCGATGTACAGGGCATAGTCAGAAACTGGGAAGGAGATGACGGCGGAAATCGATCTTGGAGTCGGTGAGTGTAGACTTTTTAATGTTAGTTTTCGTTATTTCTGCAAAGCATATAACATGGAATAACCACGTTTGGCTAGGCGTGGAAAAAATGCTTTTAGTCTCGTATTAAGCGGGTGCTCGATGTAGTGTTACGGATGCAGTAGACGTTTTATATCAAAGAATGACCTCGGAAGTTGCAGTTCCCTAGATTAGTGCATTATTTTTAATGGACATTTTTAGAGTTATATATAGATATCTTTTTACGATGTGTAAGGCTTATCTATGTAGATAAGAATTTTGGATACAGACTTGGATGAATTTTGGAAAGGTTAGGTGGTCGTTTTTGCTCTAATTCATACTTATAGTCTCGACAGTCTGACTACGCCCTGTTAAGGTCTGCGTGCGTGTGTTGAGGGGCCCTTCCAGTGACTGGGGCACCTCCCCGCAAGCCGGTTGGCCTTGGCGTAAGCGAACATTTAGCTCAATGAGGGAGTTCCCAGATATGTATATATTAATTAATATAATATTTAACTTACTTTTCCGAAAACTTACGATACTCGTTTTATTGTGAAAATGCCTGTAACTGACAAAACAAAAGCAAACAAAGCACGGATTATGCAGGAGCCACAATCAATAAACAAGACATGCGTAAGCGTGACTGTGTCAAAGCGAAAAATAAAACTTTAGTGGACGCCAGATGTCACTGCTGTAGACATTTTCACTGTTGTGTTATGGATATCTCTATACTAGTGAATTCTAAGCAGATAAACAGCAAATTGACAAGGTTAGCCTTGCAAAAGGAAAACAGCGATAACCATGGTTATGCTTATATACACTATCCAGCACAAAAAACGACATACCTAGCTTCTTCAACCTATTAGATATTAAGGTCGTTGTTTTACTTTCGTCACTTAGATCGCGAGGTAGCAAACGATACCAGGACATGCACTGAAAGTATACACACACAAGCAACAGCGACACGTAAAATAACATGGCGATTGGTCAGCAATAAAATAACTTAAGCGTCTCAAGGGGAGGGGCGCAATTAAATCATGGCAAGCGCCAACCTAATGTGTGAAAATTAATTATACGTAATATAACTAAACCAAACTACACTAAATAAACTCACCAGCACCGTCTAAAAAAACTAAGCAAGCATGAAATAAACCAGAAATAAATGCATAGTAAGTGTATGTTAGTGCAAGCTGTGTGCGCCATCAGTTACACTCACACGGACTACAAATAACAGCGTCGTGCAGCAAGCAAGCAGCAAGCAAAATTAAAAATAAACACGAAAACCCTTCTTATTAAATGCACCATGCAAGGTAATTTATTAATATATTTTAAACAGATTACGAATGAAATAGCTGTTACTGAATCCATGTGGGTGTTTACAGGGGCACCCGGTGAGCAAAATTTTATGGGACCTAACTACGCTCACCTGCTTGAAGGAACGCACTGGCCCCCTGACATGTGTTAACGATGTAGCTTAATCGATCAAACTCTAGCTTAGAGAAATAATCAAAATCCCTTGTCCAATTTTTAAATGCATTAGAGCGTAGCTTTTCGATATTGTGTGATCAGGCCAGGCCCTGAATAATTAAGCTCAACTTTAGGCTCGGTGGACAGAATATTACTGCTAAAAATTTCATTGACAAATCATCACTCACCAGTCTGTTAGTTAACGCATGATTTAAGTCTTATAAATGTGGCATTATCAAGTGAAGAATATACATAGCTAACTTGAAGTCGTTCATTACTTGCAAATAATTAGTGGAGTTTTCAAGATACTAATATTTACTAATGGGACTAACGGATGATTTTGCGTTAGCTAGACTTTTGACTGCATTGAGTTGTCGTGACGAAATTTTATTCACTTTATTCACACCTTACATACAGTACTGTGCAAAAAAAGTTCCCTCTTCGTCGGCGTACGACGAGCTTCGTCGTTCGCGAAAAGTAACGAACGTTGGCCGGAAAGTGACGAAGCAAAATTTTTGTGTTTATTGCATGCGGAAGTCTATTAGAGTGCCCTGAAGCTAAAAATCATGATTGACACAATTTGTCAACGTTAAATCGCTTCGTTGGCAAAAGGTGTAATACATAAGTAGTGATGTGTCGTAAAAGTTTACAATCTATGTATGTAAGCGTCAAGTAAACACAAAGTTATACCTAATTTTCTGTTACGTCGGTGTTACTAATGATTCGTAACCGAGCTTTCATGAAACCATGCCCTGGCGGCGATTCGGCATAACGGTGATAAACACGCCACTACGCCAGAATTATGTCCAATGCCAATCAGTCTGAAACTTCGAATCCGATGAATCAAAAATTCCGTTTCTAAAATAGTTTAATTATGTTTAATCTGTTAATTTATTTTAGGAATGGGCCGGGACTATTGTCACTAGTTGCACAATTTTAATAGATCAATAGTTTATACTTTATACTATTGATGGTTGCTGTTTGTGACTGAGTGGATTGGCTTAAATCTGCGCAAGTTGGGTACTGTTTTACTCTCCTTACAGCCGGCGTGTCTACACGAGGCCGAATCGTCACGAGGCCGAATCGTCGCCAGGCCGAATCGACATTTTTAAAAGTGTGCTCAATTTAGGCTTGAGCTTAGGCTTAGGTTCAGGCTTAGGCTCAGGCTTAGGAAATAGGTCGGAAAATAGAATTTTTTTAGGAAAAATCGTGCCAGCTAAGCCTAAACCAGTGGCGTATTTAGGGGGGGGGGCTGGGTGGGCTGCAGCCCCCCCTTAGCGATTTGAGCCCCCCCTTAGAGGGTCGCAGCCCCCCCCTTTCCGAAACTTGAAAAGCTGACAAGTGTTTCTGATACCTCCACAATTGACAAATTCTACCTTCAAAATTAAAAAAATCTCTAAGTTTTTTCCATTCTGTTGATGGTTTTCGGCTCCGATACCTTTTTTCTTTGTGCATGCCTATATATATGCCAGATCTATTATCATATTCTGTGCTAATTGATTAATGTCTCACATGTTTGTTTAGTTAGATAGGGTAAAAAATACAAAATTAAATACAAAGGCTGGAATTCACAACCTAACACTAACACTAACTTTTTCCTTAAATGTTAGTGAAACACTTAAAATTGGCCTCGAAACACTAACATTTTAAGTGTTTCAGGCTGAAATTTAAGTGTTTCACTAACGTTTAAGGGAAACTTTAGTGTTAGTGTTAGGTTGTGAATCCCAGCCAAAGTATACTATTTTTTGCTTTGCTGCATACATGTTTGTATTTTTTTGTTTGTATTTTTTTACGATTTTTTCACTTTTTGTTAATTTTAATTTTTGAAGCATTATTACACCAATCTGCAGTGGCGTAGCCACAAAAAATTCGGGGAGGGGGGTGAGGTTTCTTTGTTTTAAAACGTTAAAAATGCATTTAATTGCTATTTTAACGCTAAAAACGACACATATTAGCAATTTTCGGCCAATTTATAGTTTCTGTATAATAAAATTAGCCACAGTCGACCATTTGGAACTTTGAATAATGATCTGCTAACGGCAAGTGTATCCGCGTCTCGTGTGTCAATTTTCAACCCTAAAATTGCAACACACATCAGAAACGGTCGTTCTTGACGACGGATCAGAAAAAGCCACCTGGCAAAAGCATATTGCAACGATAAATCATCGCAAAACCCCAATTTTTGAACGCAGCCATAAAATAGCCTACGCTGGCCCATAGCACAAAAAGATTCACTCCAACTCTTATGTACGCAGCTGTACACAACGGGCTTTTACGCCAAATGGACGTAACTTTTGTTCCCCGCTCGACTATATATAACGTAGGTCAGAGGCCCTTGGGCCTATTTTTTGATCCATGAGCTTAAATAATAACGTTTAATATTTTAAAATTATATGTTTTTGTTTATTTTATGTCAAAAGTGCAGTTGTCAGTGCAATGTAGATGGTTAAAACCTCAAAAAAGCTAAAACTTCAAAAAGTGTAGTTTTCATTGCAATGTCGATGGTTAAAACCTCAAAAAAGCTGAAACTTCTGGGGGCTGCCGCCCCCAGACCCCCGCATTGCTAAATGCTAGCTGTAGATCCACTACATTTCTTTATTTCATGTAAAAAGTGCATTTTTCAATGCAATTTCGATGGTTGAAATCTCAAAAAAGCTTCAACTTCTGGGGGCTGCCGCCCCCAGACCCCTGCAAAGTTAAGTGCTTGCTGCAGATTCACTATTGTAGTTTATCGATGGTTACAATTACAAAAAGGTCCGAGGGTTGCCGTCCCCGCCAGACCCCCTTTGATCGGCGGTGGCTCACAGTTGCTCCGCACCCCCCCCCCCCCCGGTCGCGGCCCCCCCCTTTGCGAAATCCTGGATACACCAAACCACAGGAAAACCAGGAAATCTGAATTTTCTGTAAAATTTTTTCGGTTACGGATTTTTCAGATGTTTTTTACCCTTTCCATTCAGAGACATTTTACAGACTTTCAAAGGAAATTCAGATAAATTTCAGAGAAGTTCAGGGGAAATTCAGAGAATTTCACCCAGAATTCAGAGACTCTGAATTTTATCTGAAAAAAATGTTACTGGCTTTTCAGATAAATTTCAGATACTTTTTACACGAGTTTCAGAGAAAATTCACATGTTTTTCACATCTGTAAATATCAGGTAAATTTTATCTGAAATTCTTGTAAAAAGTATCTGAAATTTATCTGAAAAGCCAGTAACATTTTTTTCAGATAAAATTCAGAGTCTCTGAATTCTGGGTGAAATTCTCTGAATTTCCCCTGAACTTCTCTGAAATTTATCTGAAATTCCTCTGAAAGTCTGTAAAATGTCTCTGAATGGAAAGGGTAAAAAACATCTGAAAAATCCGTAACCGAAAAAATTTTACAGAAAATTCAGATTCCTGGTTTTCCTGTGAACGTTGCATTAAAATAATAAAGTCTATTCGGCCTGGTGACGATTCGGCCTCGTGACGATTCGGCCTTGTGCAACATTTTCGGCCTGGCGACGATTCGGCCTCGTGACGATTCGGCCTCGTGTTATACGACCTTACAGCCAGGCTCCACATGTGTGAGTGTGCGTGTGTGTTTTCTAAATCACTCTAATATCGGCTCAAGTTTGGATTTAGGCTTAGGCTTAGTTCCAGAGTTAATAACAAGCTTAGTTTGGGCTTAGGCTGAGGCTTAGGCTTAGTTTTGTAATTTTGAAATTTGTATGTTTATGTGATGATGAGCCTTGCTGTAACTAAAGCTACGTGTCTTATTAAGCTCTCTTTCCTGGGAGCGTTTATACACATACAGCACTTGCCTCGAGCTCAGTCAGACTCGAGTTTTCGGATTTCAGATTTAAGCCTAAGCTAAGCCCTGAGCCTAAGCCTACGCCTGAGGCCAAACCTAAGCCCAGCCTGAGCTAAAGATAGTTTGTGAATTGTGGCAAGTGCTGTATATAGACAACAAAAGGGGTTAAATGCAGTTGGGGTGGGGGAATAGTGGACCTATTTTTTCGAGCAGAGCACCACATTTTTGCTTCTTATTTTTTGGATTTTCTGAGATACGACCCCCTGAAATCAGGGGACTGGGACGTTTTCGCATTTTTTTCGGAAACTCGTGTTTTTTCCGTTCTAAACGCGCTTAAATGGAATAATGTTACAATTTTTTAGAATCAAAACATACGCAGTTTGACCTCGTTCCTTTCGAAAAATTGGCCAAATTCACCAGAATATCCCAAATTTTTGACCAAATTCAAACTGGACCTCAGTTTAGGCTTGGGCTTAGGCTTATGGCTTAGGCTCAGTATAAGGTTTACGCTAAGGCTTAGGTGCTAAAAAATCGAAATTTTCAGGAAAAATTCTGTTAGCTTAGCCAGCAGAATCCTGTCAGCTAAGCCTCGACGATGCCTTAAAACATAACGCACGCAAAACTATCCAAAAAAAAGATTATAGCCATTTTTGGCTTCAAACTTTGACCTACGTTCACTTCCCAAAACACTGAAAATGCAATTTTCAAGGTGTCATAGCTTAGAAAATACAAATTTGTGGATAGGGGTTCTATTACAATAAATGCTTCCCTTGAGCTGCTCTGCTCCAAAAAATAGGTCCACTATTTCGAAAAACAATTGTAAGTGAACCAAACAGTGCCACAACGCAAAACGTTACATAATCTCACATGACATTCAACAAAAAAGGCAAAAAAACAGATGAAAGTTAACTAGCACAGAAAAACAAAACAAACTACGAAGAGACAGAGGATGACAATAAATTCATGAAGTTATATATAAATTTTCAGGAAACGTTTTAGCTGAGGTTTAACAATTATTAAGCCGTTACTAAACTCATGAACCGATTTTGCACAAACAAGCCATTCAGGTAACGAATTCCATGGATCTACGACTCTATTTGAAATCCAATATTTCTTTAGATCCAGTCGAAAAGGAGGGTGTAACTTAAAACTATGACCGCGGGATCGACTAACGCTACTGCGTACAAAAATCTCATCGGGGTTCAGAACTGTTAGTCCATGCATGACCTTGTAGACAAAACACAGATCGCGCAACAAGCGACGAAGCTCAAGAGTATCAATCTCTAATATACTGCACCTTTCTTGATAATTAAGGTCACGAAGGTACAAAAAAGAGCGCGTAAATCTTTTTTGCACCCTTTCAATAGCAAGTATGTCACATGATAAATGCGGAGACCAAACTTCGGAAGCATATTCCAAAATAGGTAACAGATAAGAATTATATATATAAGCGAATCTCAACTTCCACTGATTTTGAGATAATATTAGACTCTAAAAGACTCAGAACTTTGTTTGCTTTACAGATCAGGTTTTTTTTGTGCAAAACCATGTGCAAATGCACACTTTTTTAAAATTTTGCATACAAAAATTAAAATTTTGCACAATAATGCACAGTGACTGACGGGCCTGTGATATGCTTAGAATGCACTGTTTTAAATGCAAAATCGAAAAAAATTTCTGGGGGCTGCCGCTCCCAGACCCCTGCGTCTACTGGTACCGCTGGCGGCATCTTCTACTGCGGCAGGTCTTTATATATACTGCTTTTTCGCAAAAACTGGCCAGCAAGCAGATTGTATGATTCGCGTAATAATTGCGTTTCAAATTCAAAATTTTAGACGTAGATTTTTCTAAAATTCACGTTACACGTTCTCAAAAGCCGCAAGTCTGTAGCTGCATAGGCCCAGACCTCCACAAACTACGGCATCTACGTTTATAAACAAAACTGTCCCACGCCGTTGGAGTATTCCTCCACGTCCACCAAACCTGAAAAAATTCCTGGATCTGCCACTGGTACGATTTTATGTATATATATGCATGAAAGGGCGTACCTAGGGAAGATGGGGAAAATCTCCCCCCCCCCCCCCCAGAAAGAAATTTTTACACAAGGCTCCCTCCCCCCTTTGGTTTTTATGGCCCAACCGAAAAAAATATCCAATACGTTTCCAATTGACCAAATTTGGCTTAAAAATCAAAAAATTCTGGGGGGGGGGGCTTTTTCCTGGGGGCTGCCGCCCCCAGACCCCTGCGACTTACTATTCCTTGTAATCATGTTTCATCAAAGCCTATGCATTTATACACAAGTGCATTATGCTGCGTTTACATGTGTTATACACTGCCTAATGTGACGTTTTCATCTATTGTTTTACTTTTCTTGTCAGAAAAGTTTCTAATATGTCTCCAGTTGACCAAAGTTGGCCTAAAAATTGAAAAAATGCTCACTTTTTTGATTTTCTGGGAGCTGCCGCCCCCAGACCCCTGCTACTTATTGGCTTAGTGCTCTTGCGTTTGTTTTGCGAATTTAAGTGTTGAAGTTGCTAAAAAGTGCATTTTAACTCATTTCAAAAAATTGAAAAGTCATTCCCCATCCTCCCCACGAAATTTTTTTTGGGTACGCTACTGCTGTCTGATGTGTCGTTCACATTTTTTGTTTTAATTTTCCTGTCGCAAAAAAATTATGATAAGTTTCCAGTTGACAGAATTCGGCCAAAAAATTTAAAAAATCTCGCCCCCATACCCCTGCGACTTTCTGGCTTAGTGATCTTGCATTCATAATGCGAATCAAAGTGTTATACTTGCTACAAAGTGCATTTAACACATTACAAAAAATCGAACAGGTATTCCCCCTCAAATTGTTTTCTGGGTACGCCACTGAATGTACATATATGCCTCTAGAGGTATAAAATCACGTATGTTTGGCTTGCTGTTATATAGGCAAAAAAACGCATTTACAGTTTGCACAAAAAAATAAAATTTTGCACACTAAAATTAAAATTTTGCACAATTATGCACACAAAATTTTTTGAAAAAAAAAACCCTGTTACAGGTTATAGCCGAAATGTGTTCAGAAAACTTCAAACTTGAAGACATATTATATACTCCTGTCCTAAGTCTTTGAAACCGTCAACAATAGGTAAGTAGGTAACATATTATATACCATCTATAGAATAACCCACACTATCATTACCGCGACCTAGACCTAACATACCACTTTTGGGGACAGAAATGTACTTTTGCCATTTAGTTGTCCAATTAGAAAACATATCAAGAGCACGCTGACATTCAACAAAACGTTGAGGGCCCCAAAAAAGAATTTGGAATCATCAGCATACCAGTTACAATTATCAGGACCGAGCTCTAATAGAATATCATTAATAAATATCAAAAACAGAGTTGGACCAGAAACTGAACCCTGTGGTATTCCACTAGTAACTTCGCTCCATGACGAAACCTCATCCCCTAATTTAACCCTTTGACAACGGCCAGAAATAAAAGACATTAATTAGTATATCTAAAAATTTGCCTTTAAAACCCAGTTTAAGCAGCTTTAGACGATGTTTCGCATGAGAGACAGAGTTGAATGCTTTTTTAAGGTCAATAAATACAACATCAACAAATTCCCGTGCATCTAGATTATAAAACCGCTTAGTAGCCGTAGCTATAATATTAGAAATCGTCGATCGACCTGGGAGATTTCCATGTTGTGTCGTTGAGAAAATATCATTATTCAAACAGTGCTTAAGGAGACTACGGTTTAAGAAAACATCCAGAGGGCGGGCACCCCCACAACAGGGAGATACATCTCTGTCATTGTCAACCAGAGACTTGACTTAGATCCTTTATTTTTAAAAATAGGTACTACATTTGCAGCTTTCGTTTGCATTTCGTTCCGGCCCAACTGCACTTGATCATCCGACAAAAATCTCCTTCCTGCAAGCTGCAAAGCCACTCGCCTGACTCAACACGTGTCAGTGTGCGTGTGCGTTTTCAAAAAACTCAAGTTTAGCCTTTGGTTAGAATTTAGGCTTAGGCTCAGGCTTACTGCCAGGGATATTATCGGGCTTAGTTTGTGCTCAGACTGAGGCTTAGGCTTAGTTTTATGTTTTTGAAATATATACATACATACATACAGGGGCGTAGCCAGGGGGGGGATGGGGAGAATTCCCCCCCCCCGAAATTTTTTCCGACTGAAATTTTACACAAGGTTCCCCCCTTTGGTTTTTATGGTCCGGCCGGAAAAAATTTCTGATACGTCTCCAATTGACCAAATTTGGCCTAAAAATCAAAAATTTTCCCAATTTTTTTTCTGGGGGCTGCCGCCCCCAGACCCCTGCAACCTCGTGGCTCAATGTTTCTTGCATTTGTGTTCCAATAAAGCGAGTGCGTGTGTATATGGGTGCGTTGTAGACTATTTAGTTGCTTAATACACTGCTTAATGTACCTTTTCAGCTGTTTTATCGTAACAAAAATGACATTTTTGTGAAATTTGCTAGCTTCTGGACCCTTGTCGGTCCAGCAGTTTTGTAGTTTCCGGTGTTTTGAGATACAATTTTACTTTTTATGCCCCTCTGGTCAAAAAATTAGCGTTGTTTTCGAACAAAATATGCTAATGTGTCGTTTTGTGCGTTAAAATTGCAATTAAGTGCAGTTTAGCACATTTCAAAAAATTGAAAAGTCATTCCCCCCCCCGAAATTTTTTCCTGGCTACGCCACTGTATCAAGATATATCCGAAAATGCTAATCCAAGGCTAGGTTTCTTCTTTTGCTAAATTTAGGCTCAGAAATAGTCTTCGGGTAATCAAGGGTTAATTCAGTTTTGGGGGAAAATAGTGGACCTTTTCTTATTAGAGCACATATGGGGGTCGGCTTTTTTGTTTCATGAACCAGTAGCGTAGCCAGGATCAAGTTAAGGGAGGGGCCAACGTGCCCTTTTGCCCAAAAATATTTCGAAGTTTGTCTAATCGCTGAGGGAGGGAGTTAGGGGGTAAAACCGCTGAAGGTGGGCTCTGGCGCCTCCGGGCCCCCCCTACCTACGCCACTGTCATGAACCTCTATTTGATTTTCTGAGATAAGCCGATGAAATCTGAACTCTCAGTGAGGAACGTTTTCGCAATTTTTTTCTGCCCGTACTTTTCCCGTTCTAAACACGTGCTTGAATGAAGTCAAAATATATCCATTTTTTTATAATCAATACAAATGCACCGTGACCCAATTTCCTTTCGAAAAATTGGCGAAATTTACTAGAATCGTCCAATTTTTTACCAAATTCAAGCTTGGCCTCAATTTAGGCTTGGGCTTAGACTTAGTAGGCTTTTAGTATGAAATGAGGCTTTGGCTTAGTATCAGGCTTAAGAATTAAAGTCGAGATTTTCAGAAAAACATTCTGCCAGCTCAGCCTAAAGAATCTTGCCAACTAAGCCCACCTAAGACCTCTTAGCCTTAAAACATCATAGTGCACTCTAAACTATCAAAAAAACAAAGACTATAGCCAAATTTGAAGCAAATCGGATTTATGTTTGAGATCCGGGTGCAATGCGGCTGCTGTGTTTGGGATTGCTGGTTATATCAGCGGGTAAGCCTAACCGTTTGTCTGACAACAGCTTATTAGTGTCTATATATGCTTTTTTTATATATTTATATTTATTTATTTATATTTTATATATTTATATAATATTATATATATATATATATATATATATATATATTATATTGTCTGTATGTTTGGAAGCACCCTAGTCGTGTGTACATTTTGCAGGTCTGCAGGTGGGCGTGTGGGCTGAGGGTGGCGACGAAGATGGGAAAGTCGAGGAAGACGTTCCAGCCTCGGCCGCCGACTCGGACGAAGATACTGTTGCTAAAACATCCGATAAAGTTAGACTGCCATCAAACTATTTTAAAAGCAGTCAGCATCATACAGTAGCAATAATAAGCACTCAGCAACACCTGGGCCCCGTTGCACCAAACACTGATAACTGATAAATTATCAGTTATCAGTAAATTATCAGTAAACTGCGTTGCACGGCGTTTACTGATAACTGATAATTATCAGTTATCGTTATCAGTTATCAATTATCAGTGTTGCACAAAATTTACTGATAATTATCATTTATCAGTTATCAGTTATCAGTAAAATTTCCCCCATTTATCAGTGAATTATCAGTGTTCGTTGCACAAAGCAAAACACTGATAACTGATAACTGATAATTTTAGCCAATATTTTATCAGTGTTCGTCCACTGATAAATTTTATTTATTAGCATTTTCCAGCAACTACAGTTACTTTTGATGTATGTAAACAATGTTTTAATGAATTTTCTTGAAATTTTGCCGCTTTTTGCCTAATGTTTCATACTTTGGTACCATATTAGGGATGAAAACTGATTCAGTGTTCCAGTGTGGTTCATACAGTGTGCCAGCCACACAGCATTGTCTTTGTATAAGTGATAAAAAAATTGATTCAAATGTGAAAATATATGCTTCTAAATCGATGATCATAAAAAAGTGAATATAATGACGAAGAAAATTTTAGAAAAACAGTCGAATTAACGCTAATTTTTACGTTTTTTACGGTTTACTGATAATTTATCAGTTATCAGTTATCAGTGTTCTTGTGCAACACTGATACTGATAACTGATACTTGATAACTGATAAATGTCGTGCAACGCTATACTGATAACTGATAACTGATAGTTGATAACTGATACTTGATAACTGATAACTGATAAATTTTTGTGCAACGGGGCCCTGATGAAGGAACATCAGGGTTCTAGTCGTTGCAGGAAACTAGTTTGTCTTGCAGAATGGAGAGGAGTCAAGTGCATGTGTGTGTGTGTGTGTGTGTGTGTGTGTGTGTGTGTGTGTGTGTGTGTAATGTTGATAAGCGTGGTGGTTGTTTTAGGACTTAGACGAAGAGGAGGAAGCCAAGCCGATTCAGCCCTCGCCGGACGCAGAAGCTTATGTCCTGTTCACCAAGCCCGTCGGAACCAAAGGTCGGCAACAGATCCCGCGCCCTTTCTCTGCTTGTGTTAATCGGTCCCGTTTCTACAAACGCTGCCCTGCACAGACAGACTGACATGACAGCCCGGTTCATACTCCTTCGTCTCCTTGTCCCTATCATTTTGTCTCTTAACAATTCCAAGAAATTTATCGGGCAAGTATATAAGCCAATTTTTGCAAGAAAAGGTTGAGGTAGCTTTCTGATTGTATCCAAAAAATTAGCCGACACGTTTGTGTGCCTTCTTTACAACAGCTTGCCAAAATCTGTACTTGTCCCTGTTCCTGTATCCTTAAGGACAAGTTAGTCTGAACCGAGCTTTGTTGACACTTTTGGGCAAAATACACTTAGCTGCATCTTCGGGGAACCTAAAGGATTTTTGAGCGTCTTAGGTCAAATTAGATCCCGGCGCAGCTTCACAAGATGAGCTGTGGCCGATTCACGTTTAATCGACAGAAACAGAATATATAATACAAGTAAATCTTACATCTTGTCGCCATAATAGCATTTTTTACAGCTGGATAGTATATCCTGTAAGTTCTGTTTTGTGAGATTGTTTGATTGAGTTTCAGATTTCGCTGGTGGCAAGCCAGTGCGCCTTTTGGTGGGGTTGTTCAACAAGGGCAAATTCGATTTCATTGTTGAAAGCGTGGACGCTGCATTCCGGTACCCAATGGACTACAGCTACTATCTCAGAAATGTAAGTATTCGCCACACCACAGTTCAACAAATGAATGACCATCTAAATGAGTCAGTAGTTGTCAATAGATTTCGTTGCAAACTGTTTTCATGCTACTCACAGATTGAGATCCCCAGAAAAACCTTGCTTCAGATTTCATCGATTATGAGGAGCCTTCTTTTAATTTGGTGCTGGGCAGAAACTAAACGTTCGCCGCTGAGAAAAAACTAGAAACAGCTGTAAATTGCTTAAAAATAAGCCAACGGCGGAAAAATTGCTAAAACAATCTACATTTTGCAAAAAAAAGCATTTTTACGCGTTTATGTGGATGTATAATATTATGTAAGGCCCCTCCCGACGGGGGAGACCCCATGTCTATTCGCTATTAACGTGACTGACTGTATGTATATATTTCAGTACACGGCGGCGACGTACAATCGCGTGCTGTCCCCCGGCCTGGAGGGAACCTACGACTACGCCTTCGTGCCCCCCGAGGACTTGGCCGGCCGTCCCTTCGGGCTCACTGTCAACATTAACTACAGAGACGAGGTACCTATCGGCACACATTCTCTTCAGTTTCCTTCAACCCCCCACTCACAATTAGAAATGTGTCAGGTAATGACAAGCCCCCCCCCCCCCGAGCTCAAAACTCCTGGTTTGCTAGCTTGTTCATTGGTTGGCTGTTTTGTATTTTTCAGAACGGCACCCAGTTCCAGAACTCCGTCTTCAATGAAACAATCAACATCATCGAAGACGAGTCCGGATTCAATCCCGAAACGTAACTGCCTCATCTTGTATTTTTTTTTACTGATTATTATTCTCAGCGCATGCCGTTAAATTTCTGCTTGTGACATCAGTTATTTTGTCTGGTGCTATTAATTGGCATAGGTTGACACAGAGACATTCTACTATGTGACTGACTACGTACAAACAAGAGTGACAACAAGAGACACTGTTGAGGAGCGTCAATTAAGGTGGTTGTAACAATTTTGACGATATTTTCTTGAAGGTTTACACAGCGATTTCAACTCACACAATCATACGGTCATACCCAGTCTGTCTACAGTCGGCTGTTGGTTCTCTTAATTGATATGTACTCTTAATATAATTACTGTTATGCTTCAGAGGTTTTCTGTACATCTTCTTCGGCTGTGTGGTAGTTCTGTTGCTCGTGCTGGGCCAACATTTTTTGCAAAAAGTAAGTCTGCGTTGTATAATATGGGGTATTGTTTGCTGAACTAATATTATATTAGCTTCCATTGAAACTGTTTGTCACTGTCACCCAATATTTTTTACGGAGAAGCTGGGCAGATCAAAAAACAGCTGCTGAATTTAGTGCTCCTCTTCCCCGAAATTTTCCAAAGGGGGCACGGAACGAATCGTTCACATGTATTGTAAACTAGTGGAAGTGATTGTCTTCATAGCCTCAATATGAAAATTTTGTTGAAGTTCTCACTGTATTGCTTTTTTTTAACAGATGTACAAAGTAAGCACTGAATGCTGGTGAAATATTGGCTGTGGTGTGTGTTTATGTGGCAAGTAGTGTTGGCCGGTTAAAATCAGTTTCCCGGCCTGTCAAACCACCGGCCACGTGCGACCGATCGACCAAATTAGGCCGGCAGAACAGTTTGACAATCTTAGTTAAGCCGAAATGACACTCTGGATTTGGATAAATTTGTTTTTTTCTAAAGTTTCCGCCGGGCGGTCTGGCCGGCCAAACATCTAAGCAGGTCTGCGGCTTATGCCGCCGGTTACAAACATTAGTGGCAAGTGTGTGTTTGTGATTGCAGCTGCGTCGTAAGCACGGGATGACCAAGAAGGCGCCGCCGGTGGAGATGGGCACGGCGGGGGGGAACGCGGACGTGGATTGGGAGTGGATCCCCAAGGAGGTGCTCAACATGGCCAACAAGTCCCCCAAGGCGGGGGGGTCCGCCAAGACGTCGCCCCGCGCCAGGAAGGGAGCCAGGAAGAACCAGGCCAGCTCCGACGACCACGACGAATGACAACAGCTGTGATCAAACTGGGGGGGGGTCATAATATTATTCAGTTTTTGAATCAGGTTTTGGACACACCTTATAAAACAGCATCTTTCGCCGATTTGTTTGCTGTGTTCTCAACTCGGAGAGATTTGCGTTCAGATGTTCTGCTCATTTCCTCTGGTTTTTCACTGTTATTTATTTTAAGTATTTTGTTTTAACTATTTCTTCACGCTTTCACGGTCTTCATAAATTCATTTGCCATTTTTAAAATTCTAGATTGTATTCATGGCATGACATTGGTTTTTAATTCACTTTTCCAGTAATTTGTAGCTTATATTTGTATTTTTGATTTCTTGTATAATTTTCAATTTCTAAAAAGCGTAATCTGTATAAATTCAAATTAATAGGTAGTTCTGTTATTTTTTTACTCTGGTATATTGTTTGTTCGTTACGCTTCTCTGTATTGTCGGTTGTGGGTGTTAACTTTGTTAGATATTTCATTATTGTTATCATTATGGAATAAATTGAGTTAAAATGGCTTGTCGGAGTTTGCGCTTGGTTTTTAAGAATAATCAAGTCGATGTGTCGGTGTAAATTTTCCCCCTTGTGAATTTAGCCCCCGGAAATTTTACCACGGTGCAAATTTATCCCCGAAAATTACACCGGGGGCAAATTTACACCGTGACAGCGGCTGTATCTGTATTGGCGGCTTCTAGAGTTATCAACGGGTCATTTTTAAAACCGAGAAGATCCAAGCCGACACGGCTCTTGGCGATCTGACAGACCCGTGAAGCAGCTGTAAAAAGTCGGACCTATAGTCACTTGAAGCTCAGCTTTCTTAAATTCACCCGCCATTCACCGCCAAAATATGGTTAGAGTCAAGGGACTGTGGTGGCCTGGCATAGGGTAACATCTAGCTGTGAGCAAGGGGTTATATATCCTAGAGCATCGCAGACAGTGGGTCATTTCAATAACTTCCGAGGACAGTAGAAACACTCTTCAGCAGAAGAACCAGCACATGAACTTCGAAAGGGAGCATGTACTAGTCTTCGCTCAGTTGACTACATTAGTGGTTTGCTGCCAGCCAAGTTCAATGCCGACCTGCAGCCATGACCCAAGGTCCCAGGTAGGCTGGCATTCTCTGCTCCAAGCCCTGGCTTTTCTCTCCATCGACCTCCAATCTATCACTACCTAGCCTAACCGTTAATCCTAATATAAACCCCATTAACCCGTACCCTCCACAGGCTATTAAATTAACCCCTTTCTACTTTTAAAGGAAACAGGCTTTGGTATATTGAGCAAGTCTCCTATAGATCCCAGGTTTAATCCAACAGATATCTCTAAGGAAAGTGTCAAGCTCAATCAACACAGCAGGACAGTTTGCTTAAATTTCAGCTGAGCTAAACCATGGTTTAAGAAAATCTGCGAAATTCGCAAAGAATCAGGATACAATTCGTAATGAAATTAGTAATTACCTATGTGCAAATCATAAAAAACGCAAGGAAAACCATGGTTTAGGAAAATCACCTTTGTGAAATCCACCCTAGCACTTAGCAGTCGCCCTAAACTGAGTCTCTAAGATTTCACAACAATTAATACGTAAAGAGTTTACTCAAAAGATCACAATATTGAAGGTTTTAAACAATGACTGAATTCGCAAAATGCACGCATTGTGCAGTCAAGCGGTAAAAATAGGAAACATTGTACATGAATTACAATAGTTCTACAATTCTTGTAAAATTTAAGCTGAACGAGCAACACATGTACAAAATATGTTGACCACCAAGACGAAACAAAACATGTGAAAAATTCAGCTATAAGCAAAGAGTAGCTGCAAATACCACGCCAACATTCTCTGGTCCGACTTTAGTTACAGCAGGGTTTTTTCGAAATCACATAACATCATTCTGTCGTCATTTTTATTTGTGGTGCGTCAAAATGAGATAATGGCCTTACAGTACCGTTGCGCTGAAACAATATTGCTAGTTATCGTTTACAGAGGCGTACCGAGAAAAAAATTTTCAGGCAAGGCTTTTTTGATTTTGTTTGAAATGCGTTAAAATGCACTTTCGTCAAAGCTTCTTCATTTTTATTTTCTGAACGTCATTTTTAAGTTTCATTTCTGCAAATGACGCCATTTTTGACAAAAAAACCCTGCAGTTACAGCCACATGATTCAGACACGAAGCTGAGTGTGCGGCGGTCATTAGGCATAATGCTCGGGGCTGTTTACTACACTTTCTGTATTCATCGGAAAACATTAGTTGTACAGGTTTAAACATACTTTCAATTTATTTTTCAACCAAAACTGCATCAAAAGACTAAAATAAGTGTTTGAATTTTGCTCTATTGATTCTCGAAAAGCAATTGATTCAATTCCTTTTTTGTATGAAGTCAAAACTGATAACTCAGACATCTGGTTATATTTAATACAGTGTGTGTCAAAACAACGTTAGTATTTCGACAGTGTTACACCAGGCATTACAGTCGCAGTCATGAGTCAACAAGGTTTAACCTAAACGGCATTCCTCTATCGCAGACCAAAGTTTTGGGCAGGTGAGTCACTGGTCCGATGGCTCCTCTACGTCTTGCGAAAACAGCGACTGCGATTGTTTCCCAGAGCTCAGTGAGAGACGTTGCTGTCCACTGTTTTCCTCTTTAGCTTTCTCATTCCACACCTGAATTACATTACTCAATCACAACAATATAGCCTACTGAGTTACCAATAAATCAATTAATAAATAAGCTAAGCTAAACCTTCAGGTGGTCGGTCCGTATTACCAAGAGTAGAGTCATTAATCATCACATCACATGTGTAACTGAGGAATTCTACAGGTCACAGAGGGGAAGCCATCTACCGCCAGTGAGGGTGGGAGGAAAGGCTGCTACGCGAATTTTTTTGGAAATTCTGCTGATTTAGGGGCTGTCACCGATCTGAGGGGACGAGAGCAAACCCCAACACTACCTCACGCTCATGTATGGCCATGAAAATATTTTCACTTTAAAGCTGGGTCAAACACATCAAGCATATTATACCAAACGAAGGGAGATGGAACTGCTAGTCCTCGGATTGGCAGTATCATGCCTAGACCATTCAGCTTAGCTAGGAAGCCAAATCACCCAATCCCCGATTACTTTTCGTTGAGCGGCAGACAAGGCCCTGAATTTCTTGGCAGCCAACTGTTTGACATCGGGGGAGTCGAGCCAATCCGGAGACTGGGTGACGCCGTCCTGGGAACCCAACTCGTCGGCCAGCAGCTGACTGTTTTCCACCAACCACAGATCGAATCCACAACTCATCTTTTTAGAGCTAAACCCAAGCAAACAGTGACGACAATATAACCAATGAAAAATTGCCGTGTTGCCGCAACGGACAAATCAAGTCCACTCATTTGTCACGACTGCTTCTCTCCGAAGAATGGTGTCTCAATCAATTAAGGTGATAATTTTGTTTTGCAACTTTCTTACATTCTTCTCGACAGAACAAAATTACTGCAATTTTTCTAAACTAGACCGCAAAACTGCGAACTACCAATTTTTACTCAGATAAAACCTCAAGATGACTTCACAGTTCAGTAAGCCAACGTCGTTTAACATAATCCTGATGTATGTCGATACTACTAGTATACTATCGAAACAGCTAAATTTACCATTGCCCGTTGAGATGGTATTTTGATCTAGAAAATTAAGACAGAAAGTCGGAACTACCGAACTCACAGAGATTTCTGTACAGCTGCTGCTTCAGACTCAGTCTCGTCGGGATGCTAGAAAAAGGAGACAATATCTTTCACACAAACATGCAAAATAGGGAAACAGGTGTTACAGGAACGTAATGCGGAATGGGAACTACATGATTACTAAACCTAACAACTTTATAATCCACACTAGACTGCTTTTTGTCGGTTACAAAGCATGTTTATTATAGTTTCGAATCCCAGCCATGTTCTTTCATCGGACAATAAATACAAAAAATTACCAAAATATGCTACTAACGGGTGCACGTGACTTGCTTAGAGTTTAGTCGTCAGAGGGGTCAGACGGTCAAACTCACAGCATACTGAGCTAATCTGGACTTTTTGGCAGCAGGACGGGCCCCGGCTTGGTTGCGGCCCGGGGGGGCCCGTTTGGTGGGGAGTGGCGTGGGCTTGGGGGTGGCCGAGTCAAAGACACTGGTACCCGCCGGACGACCCGGGCCGTTCCTGTTCTCCTCCAGGGTCTAAAGCACACACCCGACTCCACATATAGATTGATTCTGATATGTTTGCCCACAAACTCATCATATTATCATCTATCAAGTTAAAGTTTATACTACATAATCTGCTACACGCCAATCTTAACTAAAATGTACCTGTTAAGACGCAAATGGTATTATTAGACTACAATACTGATATGAGCAAAATTGTAGAACGTTTGCTGCTACGCTGCAGCGACATTTTGCAACACAGGTGACAGTGCGTGCTGGTATGTCAGAGAGGGGGGACACGGTAGGTAAATTCATAAGGACAACTTATCAATAACAGCTTTGTTGGAAACCAACCTTTTTTACACAGATATATAAACGGAGGGTGGAAAAACATTAATTTCATTAAACCACGCCAAAACATGGTAAGAACATTTTTGATTTGATTTATACTTTCAGTGTAGGCTAGATACCACGTTGGCTTATACAACTGTGAGAAGCGAGACATTGCTGTAGCTAGTCTTAACTTTGAATTTTATCATACAAGTGGTAGTGGATGGATGTGTGAAAAAGAGCTTCGAAAAACGATTTTGTAACAAAACTACGATAGCGAAACCATTAGCAGCACGGTGGCAGCATGTGCTTGGTGACCTAGCCAAATTAGACAGGGGGAGGGGAGCCGGGAGACTACAGATAGTGTTTGTGACCGGCCGGTTAAAAACACCGGCCGGCCAGCCAGATTCAATCGACTGACAAAATTAGGCCGGCATAACAATCCGGCAGGCTAAGTTTATGCCAAAATGACACTCTGGACTGGTTTTATCCAAAAATTCGACAGTTCCGGCCGGCCGGCCGGCCGAAATTCTTCGCCGGCCCGGCCGCCGGCTTTCACGGCCGGTCACAAACACTAACTACAGAGACACCTTGAAGGGGTTTCTGCGACTGGCGGAGACGGGTATTCTGATCTTGGCGGGCACGTCGGCGTTGGCGGCGGGGGTGTGCAGGAGGTCGCCCAGGAAGGAGTCCGCGTCCGACTCAGCCGGAGGGACGGAGCACGACTGCTGGCTCCTGAAACACACCAAATCACTCACTCACACCAAAGTGACCAGCTAGTCCGATTTCGCGTCACTCGGTTTTTACTCGTCATTTTCTTCGTGGCCGTCGATTTGTCAATTCCGGAAAGTCTGCCCGGCCAATTTTGATAATTTTTCTACCAAATCGATGTCAAATTCAATTCGTACGAAATAAATTAACCGAAGCGACTGCGTTCTTCGCAGCAGCTGAGCAAAATTTGTCCTTGTGTCCGTATTAGGAGCCGGTTTTAAGTCATAAACACAACCAGTGCATGTTGAAGATGTCCGTTTGCTAGCCAAATTTGATCACAATTTGTTTACTAACAATTTTTTCCAGATCAGTTTTAATCAAGGCAGGTTCTTGCTTTGTCCGTAAAATAGTTTCTTTTTCCGTAATAATGAATATAAATAAATTTTAAAAGAACTGCTGCACTGACTAGTTGACATGGATTGACTTTGTCCTTAAGCTTAACAACAGTCATCGGGCTATCAGTCCTGTATGTGCCAAAGTCAGTCTTGCCTTGGTTCTGTTGCCAGCCTGATCGGCGACTGAGGTGGCGATGGAGCGGTGCTGTGCGACCTTTGTTCCTCCCTCGCCAGGCCCCGAGCCAACTCCGCCAGTTTGTCGCACAGCACTGTCTTCCGGCACTTGCTGGCGTAGCTGAAACACATACAGCCGGTCTGGCTCACATGCTCAGTCAAGTAGCAACAGGAAGAAAATAAAATAGTTATACATCTAGTATTCCCGGCATTATAGATTATTCTATGGTAAAATTGAGTGATAAACTGTTAAATCTAACGAACTATGATATTATAAGGCTATCAGAGCAGAAAATTTATTTAAAAACATACAGCAAGTCAAATTCTGATATTTACATAATCCGAAATTGCGAAACACCCAAAAAAATTAATTTCGTGCTAGGGTTCGCACTATGATTTATTATATTTATAACGCGTCTAAAAAGTCATAGCAGTTTTACTGTACGCCCTATGCCTATCCATCTGTGAGACTGAGAGAGACATGGGAATGAATTTATTATAGAAAGCAACTGACTTGATGAGAACCTGAAGAGATCTAGCATTGGGCATGAACTTGGCGATTTCAAAGGCGCGGTAGTCACGGCCTCCCTTGCAGGCCAGCTAAAACAACAACAGCCCCACGTCATCGCAATACTGCCATAGTACTATAACAATATTTGAATGGTTTTGCAGTCGAGTTAGCTTCAATACCTCATGTCAAGAGTACATAATAGTGTCTCCTATAGTATTGTATATAGACACGCTATTATGTACTCTTGCTCATGTTGATCTATTACTAGTAAAAATACACCAAAGTAAAGTCTAATCTAAGCACCCACGAAATTCACTTTTGGATAAGATCCTTGGTCACATTAAAAATTCTTGAAAATAAGGACAAAAGATATTAAATATTTTTTCGGCCTGGCTTTTGGTAAAAAGACCAGGTTCACTTCTCTTGTCATCGGCCCTAATAGAATGTCCTCTGACAATATTTACATCCCCACATAGGTAGTATACTTGGGATCAAGAGTACGGTTTGGTCATACAACTGAGGTCACCCGCACGAAATGAGCCCTACTCACAATAAACAGCTTGAGCAAACAGTCCATTTCCGACTTGATCACATCGGCCGGCTCCAGCGACGCCTCCCGGGCCATAATGCTTTGGAGGGAACTCTGCAAAAACAGCAATCACTGAACAACACAGTATTTGCATCTTTACACACAACCTGGGTTTTTATCAGCAATTTTTAGCCAATGCTAATGTTTTGTCCCAAAAAACCAGACATATAAAATATTATAATCGGATGTGACTCAACTTAGCTCAATCGTTAATGTCTATTATTGCAACAGTAAAAAACACAAACTTCGTCTCCTGAGAACAGGGCTTTTTGTACACAACAGACAAAACAAATTCAACTTAAATAAACCTGCACACAAAAATTGCACACAACGGGCCTGTGCTAGGCTCAGTGTACTGTTTTGAACGCAAACTTGAAAACATTTCTACTAGGAACTGCCGCACCCATACCCCTGCGTTGCCTGGCATCAAGTGGTATGGGATATTAGAGGGCCAATGCAAAGCTGATCTTCTGACAAGGTTCTAGTCTACGGCTTGCCAAGACCCTATTTCAATGTTATTTAAAAATTAGTCAGTGTCCGAAACAGATGTTGATTAAAAACCAAAATTGGCATGAAGCCGCAGAGGCTAACTTCGAGTTGGCTCTTTTCAATGGCTTGGTCGCAGAGTGGCAGTGTCCAGGGTAGAGACATGAGGCTAGGCTTGGGCAGCAGACTGGGATACTCACTGCCCTTGCACAGCACACACCTGCAACCAACACACACACCCACTCACGCACACACCTGCAACCAACACACACACACTCACGCACACACCTGCAACCAACACACACACACACACCTGCAACCAACACACACACACTCAAGCACACACCTGCAACCAACACACACACACTCACGCACACACCTGCAACCAACACACACACACACACATACTCAAGCACACACCTGCAATCAACACACACACACCTGCAACCAACACACACACACTCAAGCACACACCTGCAACCAACACACACACACTCACGCACACACTTACACGTCGTCACGCTAGTCTCTATCCCGCTGGCCGATCTAGCAACTAACAAGCAAAGCTCAATGCAAAATGGGCGTGGACACATCAAACTTATATTATCACTCCGTGAAATGAAAAACCTGCTGCGCTGCAAACAATCATAACAGACAGAATGACCGAAATTGTATGCATATATTATCGCATCCACAGGAGTGAGATTTGGTTTTCTAAATGTCCGCTGTTTAGTGTACCGTTAAGCTTGAGCGTTCCTTGTAATATTGTGTGAAACTGTGAGATAGTACCTAGTGAGTAGTGAGTACTAAAATGTGAACAATGTGTGATACTTCGTAAACAATTTGAGATAAAAAATGCAAGTCTGATTACTATTCTTTAGTCGAATATAGTTCGCAAAGTCTACCAACAGCAAACCCAGATACGTATGTATGTACTATGTATGTATATACAGCAGACAATAAATGCAGGCAACCACACATACCAACACAGCAGCAGCACAGACACATTTGGTGCACACACTCACGTTCACATACACCCGCACAATCCCATGAGTCAAAACATACACAAACGCACACACAAAACCTTCCAAAATACACGTTATCAACCGACAGACTCATTCTAAAGAAGCCTGCTGCGCTGTGGCGCAGCAGGAAAAATGCAGTCGTACAACTGTTACCTTTGGCCACTGCACACCTTTTATCTGTTATTGCTAGCTTATTGTTTTTGAAAAGTTTTAATGAAAACAGGACCCAATATTAGGCTGTCCACTCTTAGCTAATACAGAGACAGAGTCTGGCTGGCTGTACCTTATTTGAGCGGGCTGGTCGTTCACCGCCACAATCCACATATGGCTGGAGACACCCTTCGTCTGAAAATATACACCACACGTCCGAAACGAGCGAATACTTTGCGCGCAAGACAGTGCTCGAGCTGGTCTAACAGCGTCCAAAAACTCTATCTACAGCAGTAGGCTTCATGTCCCAAAGCTTGATTCTATGGGAAACAAACTAAGGCCTGGCTGTGTAGGTGGAGCGCAGAGGCTGTGGCTCAAGTCTGTCTCTAGCTCCAGCCTCACACAGATCAAGTCAACCAATTTTAAAAGCAAGACCAATAACTTTTTGTTTCAAAAACATGAAAAAATTAGTAAAAAATTCAAAAACTTGAGAACACTTAGGGCCTATTCCTTTACCGGATTAAAGGGTTAATTATAATTGGACTAAACGGTTTAAAACTTATGCTTAAAAATGCCATTCCAAAACCTCCGGATTAAACAACTTTTAGCGCGCTGCTTTTTAATCGGACTCAACGGACTTTACTATGCACGCTAATGCTAAGCGTGCATGTTAAATCCGTTTAGTCAAGTGGTAGTTTAGGAATGGGGTCAGACTAAAATTAAGCTGCTGACTTATTTTAACTCGTTTAGTCCGTTTAGTCCGATTTGTCAGTCCAAAACATCGGACTAAAATAAGTCCAGTCCGTTTAATCCGGTAAAGGAATAGGCCCTAAGAGACGGCAACTAATTTAATCCAAGCACACTAGTCGTCAAACACGGTTTTTTTTTTGCTCAAATTTGTGCTCATTTGAGCATTTGAACATAAAAATGAGCATTGAAAAATAAAAATGAGCATCGAATGAGCATTGTTGCTATTGCCCAAAGATGTCACCAGGATAAAAAATTGAGATTCTGAAAAATTTCCCCGAGTCATGTTACACAAGTGTCGCGCCCCTTTAGTTTTTCCGGTGGGTCGGAACTTTTTTCGGGATGTCCCAGATTGATCCAAATAAGATCTTAAAATTGTTTCTCTATTTATGTTGCCAAGTAGGGAAGTTCTTGACCATCACTTTATTTTTCATAGATTTTTGTCTCAGCTTATGTATCCAGTAGTCAGTATATCAGGCTAAGAGCGTAGCCACGTGCGGAATCTCCCTGTTGGATCGGTAAAACAAAAAAATTTTCACAGTGCTCGAAGTAGCGCACAAAAATGCTGATTATTGAGCAAAAATGGCTGTTTCCTGCATGTTTCAAAGGTCTGTTTTCTTAAAAATTGGGCATGTTTTATTGGTGGCTGCCGCCCCTTTGCAAATTTGCTATATTTTCAAAAAAATTGTCCTAGGTGCGATTTTTTTTTCTCAAAATTCTGGTTACGTACGACCTGGATACAGGACGTATCAAGGGCGTACCGCCCCCCCTTTTGGTCAACTGATAAGAAAATATCAACCTTATTGTTATCTTTCGTCGAAGCCAATGCATGTATACACGAGTGCATTATGCTGCATTTGCATGTCTACACAGTACACGAGGATATTATGATACATTTACTTGTGTAATACACTGTCTGATGGACGTTACGATCTTTTGTTTTAATTTTTCTGTGGGAAAAATTTCTGATACGTCTCTAGTTGACCACATTCGGTCTAACTATTTAAAAAATCGTCAATTTTTTCTGGGGGCTGCCGCCCCCAGACCCCTGCAGCGTTGTGGTTTAATAATCGTGCGTTTGTACAGCCTTTTATAAGTGTTAAAATTGCCAAAAAGGGCAATTTGGTCCAATACCAAAAATCGAAAAGTCATTCCCCTCCGAAATTTTTTTCTGGGTACGCCACTGAGAACTCGCCCCACAGAATTCCTCAGTTCTACATTGTGTTGTCTTTACTAAATACTTCGACTTGTAACGGTTACATATATACTTGTCATTTTAGCAATGCAACAGTGCAAAAAAACGTTTAACTTTTTTTGAGCATTCGAACTTAAAAATGAGCATCGAAATTTAAAAATGAGCACAAATTGAGCATTGGCCGTTTTGAAAAAAAAACCCTGTCGTCAAATGACTTGAAAAGTAAAAATCTATAAAAATATCTGTCATGTGCAGTCTCAGCGCAAACAATATTGAAAGTAAGCAGGATCGCCAGGCCACATGAAGGTGGAGCCAAGGCAGTGGCCTTAAGGGGCGGGGGGGGGGGCAACCTATATAAGGGAAAATTTCAGGTTCCTTGATTTGCATTAAATTTGCACACATTGTAGCCCACGTGAAGGCGCATCGCAGATGTAAAAAAAACTGAAACCAAAGCTATTGCCACTTTTTGACTAGGGGCTCTTAAAAATTCAATTTTTACGTGTAAATCACAGGCGCAACAAAACAGTTTTTTTGTGGTCACAACGCATTCCTTCACCTAAAATTTTTGTTAATACTGACAAACTTGAATTTTATATTATTTTACAGCTTAATGTCATAATATTATCTCTACAATCCATTTTAATTTTCCGTTCATGGCGTGTGCAGTAATGTCAAATGTAAAGTTAATCAAATTTGGCGGGCCCAAAAAACGGCCATTTTTTCACATTTCGCCCTCGATTTTAGATTTGAAGATACATATCAAAAGTCCGGATCACACAATTTTGCGCACACAATATGTCGGCTAGTACTATGCCCATTTCCCAGTTTCAGCTTGGTCGGCTATATCTGGTGTATGCTAGACCTGTCCAACTAACGGCTATTTGTCGGCTTTTTTACGCACTTTTGGCTATGTAAATAGTAAATACACTGACAAACGCACTGAACCAAAAGTGCACCTTCCAACTTAATTGCTGTTATCTGAGGTAGAGGTGTCTTGGTGGAGTAACATATTATGTAAAAATAAGCGAAATAGGAGAACTTTGAGGAGATTTTTGACGAAATAGGAGACACCTGGGTAGCCCCCCCTCAATGGCAGTGAACCCTTACGTGTTGTGCGAAGTCGATGATGGGGAGCCAGGTTAGGTGGAAGGCGGGGTTGAGCAGGCGCACCAGGCCCACCGAGTCCGCAGTCACCAACAGTCCACCCTCCGTGTACCTGAACACACACACACATAGGTTGTTTGTTCTGTTGCGCTCATACCTAGATACGTACGTTAAAAGTTTTGAGCTCTCCTTCTAATTGCAAGACTCAATACGTGGGAGTGTGCGTTTTTAATTCAGGTTTGGCGCGATAGCGCCAAACCTATAATAGGAAAAAATCAGCTGAATGCGGATTTTTACATTACTTATCGGCGAATAACTTAAGTTATACTTTATGAATCTAGTTCAAACTTCGTGAGCGAATAGATCTGGCAAAAATAAGTAGAATACGTAAAAATAAAGTTTAGTGATTAAGTATGAAGAAAGTTATAAAACTTAAAAAAATTGAAAAAACTTCGCGTCTCTTTTTTTTTTTCAGTAACTTTTTCTCAAGTCCTGCCAAACCGTTTTCAACGATTTAGGGCTCAATCGACGTGGCCTGTCATGCCATCGGACACCTCCTCTTTTTTTGTTAATCGGTGCAGGTTTCGCTGAGAAATTTGCAAAAAACCTCCGTTTAA
>JASANF010000660.1:0-26081 GCA_030248245.1 Trissonchulus sp. WLG1_4
ACAGTATTTTCTACTATGTACAAGTAGAAAGAATGTGTAAGTGAAAATCTGAACAGCATTTGGGATTCCGACTAGTATTTTTTGCAAAGATTGACTTTTCATATCTTAAAAAACAATTTCATTTTCCTCGGAGAAGTTTTTCAACTACCTTCTTTATGCAGTTTTCTTGCTTTCACAGCTATCTTCTGTAATGGCATTTTCAAGCATATTGTAGATTTTGAAAAATAGTTTAGTGCAAAACTTCTTTTCTTGTCATCTTTTCAGAGATCTTTTCAGACGCAGAGTCACTTTGTAGCGAACAACAAAGTACATACATAAAATACGCCTGCATTGCAGAAAGGTAAGCTGGTCTATACTTAATTTAAACCTATGGCAATAATTCTCCATGTCTACTGGGATAGCAACGATGCGAAGATTCAATCTTTGCAAAAAATAGTGTCACAGTTCATAACAAAGCATTACAAGAGCAAAATAAGCCAAATCGGTGATCGGAAGTCTCAGATCAATAAATAAATAGCCAATCATTCATCAATAGCACCTTATTTTTTCGTCGATGAAGGTTCAGTTTTTGACGAATTGGAATTCGAATTTGAATCAGTCTTTTCGGCTGTTTCGAGCTTTTTCATTGTATCATGACATCTGTTGAGTTCAACTTTCAGCCTTTGAATGATATTTTCTTTTTCCAATAGTTCATCCTCTAAGTCATCGATAACACTTTCGCGATTCTGTAATTCCTCGATTTTTTCCTGTAATGCCGATTGAAAATCACGTAATGTCGCCATTTGACAAAATTAATCGTAAATGGTGAACTAAAACTAATAAAAATTAACTTAATATTAAAGGTAAAACAATATTGCGAAGACCAAATAATCACCAATAATTCGTTTAACAACTTGTCAGTTGTCAGTACTAACTGACTACCGGCTATACAGGTACAGAAATGTATGAAAAATGGCTGTAAAAATGAATCCGCCCTAAAGTAGCCTGAATTCTTCTAACAATGAGTAAAGTCTGAGAAAAGTAACCTTGCAGTCATATGGATTTACTACCTACGCTATGTTTATTAGAATCCCCCATAAAGGCAGCAGAAGGTGTAGATTATGTAAATTATGATGTGTAGAAAAGTTTCAAAAATGGAAAGTTTTCAATATAAAGTCTTATAAAGGATTTTTTACCCTTTATCGCGTCATCAAAATTATTTAATGAAAAACTGCTACGCACAAGTATATATTAAAGTCGTTTATTAAAAGTAATACGAAAAAGCACTTTAATTAGAATTTGCATAAGGTAATATTTTCCGCAAGCTATTTTGAAGCCTGATTCATGCTTAATCTGAAGTTATATTAGATTGGTTTATGAGAAAATGTGACAAGTGACAAGAAACTATTGACTGAAAACTAATGATAACTAATAAAAACATGATTTGCAAGTATCAAAAAAACCTTTAGACTGTTTTACACGAGGTGGATTTTGAAGATAGTCTCTCCATCATCCCATCCGCCCGGCGACGCGTGGGAACGCTTGAAATCCTCTCGAAAATCCACCCTGTGTAAAACAGGCCTTATAGAACAACCTCACAACATTATTCTATTGCGCAAAACTATTCTATGATCAAAAAAGTGCAAAACTTACCGTCAGAACTCTAAAAAACGTGCTTGTCTATGTTTATCCATTTTTTGGTAAGTCTAAAGTCTAGTTCATAGTAGTGCGGAACTGCCCGTTGTTGTCCGTGTCCGAGTCCGTGTCCGTGCCCGGAAGGTTGTACGTAACACTTGTCCGTGTCCGTGTCCGTTAGCAGCATTAATTCATACTGCTACGGACACTCAACGGACAAGTTCTTACGGACATCGACAACCCTTACGGACAACAATGAACCGGGCTTAACATTGCTAGCATACAGTACAGTACATACCATATCCCAAACGAGCACCCTTAGGGACAAGCATGAACCAGAACTGTAGAAGACTCGAGTTACATAAAAACCCGCATAGCCGACACACCACCGACATTGGACGGCGCTGTGAGCTTAAATAAATTTCCAAGTAATAGCTAGTCTGTCTTGACTTTCAATTTGCATCAGAGCACATCAAAGTCTCCCATCATGACATTAGAGCGCCTGACTCTTGGCTTGCTTGAGTCTATTAGTGTCATGATGCACTGAATTCATGTCAAGCCACTTTTGGGCGGCAAAAGCTCCGGCACAATGCAAAGAAGCTGCCGTTTTGGTCATAGAAAAGTTATTGGGAGAGTTTCGGCTATTTATATCTGGATGTGGAAATGAAATAAAGATATGTAGTCACTTAAACTAAAATGTGACATTCCATGAAATTAAGGTGATGAAGTTTTTAAGTTTTGCTGTAATCAGCAAATTAGGAATAACAGTTATGTTTTGACCATGTGCCTGCCTTTATATGTGTATTGTGTACTTTGCTACCATATATTCAAAATACATAGGCTGTCACCATCGCCTTACCACAACAAAACAGTTATACCTACTAAAACACTCAATAACATCTCGTTTGAGTAAAAAGTTTAAAACCGGTTTCTTGATGCAAAAAATCGTAAGCAGAGTTGATTGTGAAATCGCATGGGGTTATGTAGATAGATAATACGGACATTGGTTCAAAAAGGTCGGAAAAGCAAGAAACCAGAAAAATTACATCTAAGGACGGAATTAACCCTGTCTTCAGATTGCAAATCGAACGCGCTTACATTTATGTAAGAAAACCGGTTCGTCAAACTACTACTCATCTGCACGAAAAATTATTCTATGCATTTCACGGACATTAATTTTGATAATACGCCATGTTATTAACCAAATTAGCTTCCTGATCCGATGAAATCTTTAACAAATATAGCAGAAAAGATGCTTTCAAAAACTTTTCTAATCAAAAAGGAAAATAACAAAATTCACTAAACTAATGAGATTCGCTTTTTTACTGAATGTGACCCGAGGTCTACGATATCAACTAATGTGACATGATTGCGTGACGTTGTGAAGTTGGCTACAAAAGTGACTCACAGACAATCACTAATTTAAAAAACTTGTAAGAAACGTGTTTTACTGATTAAATTGCTAAAAATTACCTACATACCTTTGCAAATATGTACGGACAAAACGACAGCAACAATGTATAGGTACCTACTGTACAAAATTAAAAAAAAATGAAAACATTTGTGAGAAAGCTGTATAAAATGGCAATGACCGGGGTCGCTAAACTCGCTGATGAAACCGAATCGTGTTGCCAGATTGAGTCGTATCAGCTTCAAACCGGCGACCAAAGGCCTGTTGCTCAACGTTACATGTGCTACAATTGCAACAATTGTAAGTGCAAAATCAAATGATTCGTTACGAATTCATCACATAAATTCATTACGAATCACTTGATTTTGCACTTACAATTGTTACAATTGTAAGACTTGTAAAGGTGAGCAACAGGCCCCAGATGGTAGTATGTATCAAGAGTACATAATAGCGTCTCACTCTATAAAACAAGACTGAGACACTCTTCAGCCCGCCTGCGTTCTAGTACCTGAATTAGATCGACACAAATGACGCATCAAAAAAGTGATGATCCAACCTACCTTTAAATTTTAACTACAATACCTTGCATGACTGGAATTTCTAAATCGGGAAAACGAGTTGTTTGGTCCGATTCCCAAAGCAAAGTTCTACTTTAGAGTTAGGTTACGGCCTATTTCTCTACCGAACATTCACGAATCCGGTACGCTTCAAAGCCGCCACTAAAATACTGTCAAAAACAGAACTGGCTATTGTGAACAAGCTAAACAAGACTGCTCAGAATTTCGGATTCCATTCCTAATCCAGACAGGTCCCAGGGCGTCGGGTGCTGGGAAAAGATAATTACATTTCATTACCTCCTCTCGGCGCAACTCAGAATAATTGAAAGTAATGTTATATAGCTTCTCCGTGAAAAATAATGTCCCAATTACCACAAAAAAATGAAAACAATCAGCAAGCTTTTAATGTAATATATTACATTGAATATGACGGGCATAGGAAAATTTAGTTCGAAAATTTTGATGACAAATTTTTATTTCTTATTTTGTCAGTGGGAACATGAAATGGAACCGATCTGTCTTATGGAAATTAAAATTCTACCATGACATGAGTTTACGGTGCTCTAAATAAGGCAATTTATATGATTACATTTAGCCAGTAAGAGTGGTCTTCATACCAAATTATAATTAAATTAAAATTTAAAATTCTTTAAGGTTTTAGACAAGTTAGAATTAGAGTTGGAAGTTAGAGTTAAAAGGCTTTAGACACAAAATAGCAACTGGATTTTTGTAGAATATATAACATAAACACCAGAAGAGTAGATTAGTTTGGTAAAAATTGACAAAAATAAAATAGGCTTAATAAGGAACAATACCTTTGTTTAACATACCGAACTTCTTAATCTATATCTAACTTTTTATTATGTCATACGAAAAATTTTAAAATGCCATTATACATGCACGGTTTTAAAAACACGAAAATATCTAAAGAAAACTTCCGCATGCTGAGAATTAACATGACATATGTACCTACCGTTACAGAAACACGACCTTAAGCAAACATGCCGCGTATGTTTGAAAACAAGTTCGTACTTATTAGTTCTCAACTTCTTAGCTCTGAAAACTAACGCAAGCATGAAAACCAAGCTTGTGTCAGAAACCTGTTGGGCCAGCTGAAGCGTATCTACTGGGCTGGCAAGAAAGAGAGACGGGGATTTTACTGAAAATAAGAATTCCAATCAGCATTGAAATGACTTTGGGAAGATTCGAATCCCCCATTTTAGATCTGCAGAGCCGCGCTCTAACCATTCTAGCTACTAAGCTAATGTTGAGCTCTCACGAATCTGCATAAGTACACAATGGGCCTGTCATACTTCACAGGACAATTACAGAACTTTAGCTGCAACCGGTTCGAAAAAGAGCCAAAACGGATTGGGTCGTTTAAAAAACAAGTAGGTAGGAGTTTCATGCAAATTATTTAGATAATCGTAGTTTATTTATTTATATTTTAGACAATAACGCAAGAAAACTAAAAAACTGATGCGTTTAGGACTTTCGTTATGAACTAATTTAGCTGGTCAATCTCAAGCGTCAAGCAAGCACAGTTTTATTTGGATACATAGTGCGATACCTCAAAAAACCGCAGTGCACGCCTACAAGAGTGCAATAACCATTAACTACATAGCAGCGTGCACTTATGTATATAGTTACTAAAGTTACATCCATGTTTTTTTCAAGTGAGGAATGATGAAGTTCGTGTTATAGAGTATAAGCAGAATATTTGATACAAGGTCTTCATATTATTTCCAGCTGCCAAGTTTTTGGCTAAAATCCAAGCTATTTCAAGAAAAATTCCACAAACAATAATTAGCCTCTAATACATGTTAGGTATGTGCAAAAATAGTTGAAATTTAAAAGGAAAACTAAGGCTTCCGTTAAACTAAAACCTCTGTAGCCTAAAAGCCTAAAAGTAAATATTTGAAAAATACTGTAAAAAAGTTCCAAAATATTGGGCAAAATACATTACCACATTTCTAGGGCATATAAAGACAACGGTAGGTTGAATGGCATTTATGTATCTATCCCTTCGCTACATTTTGGATGTGACCGTTGTCTGTTGTGCCAAAAAAGTTCAAAAAATTCACGCCTCATAGCGTCAAAAAAACCACACAGAAACATAGGACATAAACAACGCACATAAACTCAATAAACAGCCTCTCAGACTGAAAAAGACAGGCGTACGTAAGGTCGTCATGTCTAACCATCATAGCACAGGGAAGAGTCTAGAAAAAACCCAAGAGCCAAGAACCTCCAGCAAGCAGAATTCAATATTCCAACAGGAATATATCTTGTTTTTTCCGGAATTAAATCTTGCCTCGGATCTCAGCAGAACGGATTTTGAGTTTTCTTATTTTTGTTTCCGTCACATTTAAGATGATAAAAGTGTTTACATATCGTTCCCGTACAATTGTTTTTTATTTATTAGCGAAGTTTTTTTAACAACTTTTTTCCCAAAAATTCATACATTTTTTGGGAAATCAATGAATAGTTTACTAAATTTGCATTTATTCACATTTTTTACGTTTTTACTTGTACACTTTTGACTACTAAAAACAGAAAACATTAATTTGAAAAACACTGCTCTGAGGTTTCTTTACAATCGTAGAAACAAGTTTATTCGCTCAAAAAAGCCAATGAGCTACTTCACATTCTTTAGACTCGTAAATTATGTAAAGTTTCCAGGTCGGATACAAATTACTCTGCGTAAATATCAGACGGATAAACTTTTAATTTGAAACAAGAGCGTTAACCTCGGCTGCAATCAGAGCTGATATTTATTATTCTAACTTTCTCAGGAACATGTTATAAATAAATCGTACTTATAGTAGCATTGGCGGAAAATTTATAGGTTAGATTTTGCAGGTTTTATATGAGACCAATAATTTTATGGACAAAAATAATATTACTTTAAATCTTGATGAGAATTAGAAGTTAGAACTAATGAACTGTAAAAATCAAACCTTAAAGAACACAAATAGGATTCAAGTAGAATAATTGTATTCGGAGACAGTGGGGTGAACTAACAAAGACCCTCTACTTTATAGTTTTTCAAAAAATCTTACTAGCAAATCATGAGTGCAATAAAAAAACTCCAGCTGTGCATTATGCTCAGATAAGGTTACCTGAGCCAATTATGGTGAAATAACAGTTTACCGTTCTATTTTGACACGAATGCCACTTCAATAATAATAATTAACGACCATGTTCCAAAAAATCTACCTATTTAGTATGTACCTTATCAGATATTAGATCAAGCGAGTGAGATTTGAACCTGTTTAGTTGAAGACATTTGAGCCGATAATTTTTACATAGTGTAACAAATTTAATGCAACTTGGTCCACTTCAAGATTATACAGACGCCACATACGCCCCAAACGCCAGAAAGAAAAGACTACTTACCTACAACCGTTTGATAGAAACATGGTAAATGCAATCAGTTGAAATTTGAATGCAATTAACTAAGGGTTCCACCAAATCTAAAAAAGTAATTAGGTTTTGGTATGCTCCAAAACTCCACTGTACCTACAACCTAATACTATTACTGTCTCCTTAGAGATTACTACGGTTGATGGAACATTAAAATTCTACGCATTGGCATGCCTTGGTAAAAAAAGACAACAGACGACAGAAGAAAGAACGACAATTCTCTATTGAAATGTTTGTGCCATGTGGCTATAGGTTGGGCATGGTTACAAAATCACTATCCGTGTATACACAGAACTACAAAATACCAAATAATGCACCTTCGGAGTTCAGACTCTGAGCGACTTCCGCCAGTTTTTATCTACGTAACGTTGCCGTAACGTTTTCAACGTCAATTGCTGTTTGCGACGTTGGTCAAGTAAAAGTCAACACAGCGCTTTCTGTCAAAAATATAAATAAACAAACTACCTCACAATATTTTTACTGTTTTCTTCACAATATAATTTTGCATAATCTAAAGCATAAAAAGCATAATTATGCATAATCTAAAGCATAAAAAGCAAAGTACAAAGTTATGTGTATACATAAAGCAGGTAAGCATACTTTTAATTTTTTAACTAGTTTATTCTGACCACTTTCTAGAAAGGAAAAAACAAAATAATAACCTCTGAAAGGAAATATAAATAACAGAGCTTAAACTATGAGCCGAAACTCCAGCATAAGCAGCCAGCAGCAACGAAAGCCATGAAACCAGTGAGTGAAACTAAACAGTAAACACAGATTTGCCGCGTAGCATTTGCTAAAAAAGTGGAAGTGTTAAAAAATGTACGACCCTCAAGCCAGCCAGACAAGCTGAATCTAAATGAGCCCATTTTTAATTGCGCTTAGATGATGAAGCGAAGCTAAGTCTTGCCATATCGAAATAGATATAGGCTCCAGCCGCACTGGCCTTTAAAATGAAACTACTAATAGGCGGACAAGCTAGAAAAAGCTGACGCTAGTTTTTATGCTTTTTATAGTTTTTTATGGTGGATTAGGACTATTCAGCATTTATTTGACCGTGATTTTCCAATAATTTTTGACACTTATTGTTGTCAGTCTCAACCACTATACTAAACACTAAACAGTCACTACTCAACGGTGAACGGTGCAACCATTTTGTATTATCTGTAACAAAATAATAAACTACTACTAAAACTACTACTACTAAACAAACTACTAAAAATAATAAAAAATAGGTAATAATTTAATGACCACCCATGAAAAATTTACACAACGCACGTGCTTAGTGATAGTTTTGTTTGAGTAAAAAAATAAAATGTACCACTACGGTATGTATGTACTTTAAATTAAAAAAATTCAAGTTGTTGAAGTTATTCAGAGGACTCCTTATTAGACTATCGGCGGAATTATCAGTGTAAAATAATTGTGTCTGCTTTTATGAACTCAGCATATGTATGTGACATATGGTCTTTAATCAAGTCGAACCCATGAAAAGCGTAATTCGGTTTCACCCTAGCAGCACTGGTGACACACAAGGACAGTGTTACCCTTGGTTTCATCCTAGCACCGAAAGGTCACATCCTAGAACTACTTCGATTCACCCTGGCATTGCATAGTTTCATCCTAGCACTTAGATTAAAATGTATATATTGTTTTGCTACTTCATTAAATTACTACGTAAGAAATTTTATGCTACTTCTTAGGATACTACATTATACCAGTTTTTGCGATTTATTATTACAACAGTATTGTAAATTACATCTAGCTTGTTTTTATCTAACTTGGACCTCGCATGCACTTGTTTTTTGAAAATTTCCTATTCAGTACCTCTCAACGAAAAGACTATTGACCACACATTCAAGTGACTCCCAGGTTTAATGGTTTTGTTACCACCTGTTGACAACTGTATTGCTGATAAGAGGTGTCTGAAAATTTAGCCACTGACCTAAGAAATTGACAGTACGATTTCGTCACATTCACAATACTGTTGACAGAATTGTTTCACAAGTTTTCAAACATATTATAGCCAATTAAATAAAAAACTGATGAAAAATACGTAATATGTATTATGGATATGCATATTATTTAATGTAGAGTACACTGTTTCTGTTAGGTAAGCATGGTATTATTAGTACAGTGGTATATATACTTATACACACATTAGTAGTTTGATATTTATTTTTTCAACTTTTACCTATTGTTGCTTTTTTTCAGGTAGAAATTAAATTATATTGTGTATTATAACAATATTAAAATCAATTATTTGCAAACTTTTGCGCGTTTATGGCCCTTTAAAATTAACTATAGCCTAGAAGTAGTGGTAAAATGCCGCTTATCTTATCTAGCCTATCTTTACCGTGTATTTTTGGCACCATTTTTACAGCTTTGGAGCAACCTCTCAAAAACATGGCGCTTCTGAACCACTTTTTGCGGTGCCAGGGGATTATTTTCAACGTGTTTTTTTATCAATTTTAGGTCCTGGGAGCAGCCTTTCTGACACCTATGCCGCTTCTGAATCACTTTGCTACGGCGCCAGTAATCTATTTTTAACATGTTTTTTTACGTTATTTTCGCAGTTTTAGAGCACCCCTTCGGAAACTATGCCGCTTCTGCGCCACAAAGTACCACGGTTAGAGCCTATGTTTATCACATTATCAGTTCCTGACGACCTGCCATAACCTTGACTCCTGATGGGGATCAAGTCTGACCCAGATAACATGAGTCGTCCAGATGAATTGCCCAGATGACGAATTATCTAGATAAGTCACAAAATTGACTCACCCAGATGACCATCTAGATAAATCACGCTACTCACAATTTAAACTATTAGCTAGCTTTACATTCGACTACTTAAACCATTAACTAACTAAGCTACAAATCTTTAAACGTTTAGCTAACTTTGCTCCAGCACTTTAAACTATTAGCTAGCATAGCTACACTTACTTTAAACTATTAGCTATCTGCACTATCAACATTTTAAACTATTAGCTATCTTAGCTATACATACTTTGCACTATTAGCTAGCTTTACTACCAACACTCTAAACTATTAGCTAACTCAGCTCCACTTACTTTAAACTATTTCCTAGCCACCTCGTTGTTCAATGTGTACAATTTCAATTTCATTTCGCAATCTATGATTTAAGAAGGAAAAATATTAATGGGTCCACTAGAAATTACTGACTGTTTTCACTCAAAACGTGGTAGACTAGTGCAGACACTGTACAAGGGCATCGCCGACTATAAATGCCTCCAAGTAGACTGGCGTATTAACAATGACTTACCAGAACTATGGCCACAGATACACGTGGGGGAAAGCTCCCCCGATTTGAGATGTCGAAACTTGCCCCCACCCTTCTCAAACTTGACCTAAAATTTAAATGAATGAAATTTTTAGGCAAATTTTACGCTCAAGCCCCCCTCAAATTTTAAACCGCCCTCAAAATTTCGAATAACCAGGGACAAGCCCCCCACTGTCACGCATAAGCACGCAATCACGTAACACAACTATCATATGATATTCAAAACAACACTGTTCTACACGTGTTTTAGTTTTACACTTTGTTGTTGCTTTTATTTTTGTTACTTTTCCATTTAATGATAATCCAAATATTTTTGAATTTTTAGCAAAATATAGTTTTTGAAGGAGGGGAAATGAAGAAAATGATAACTTTCTAGGCAAAACTAAATTTTACTAGTTTATCACTTTATCATTGAATTTCTTGGTTTTTTACTGATGATAAAAACTAAATAGACACCGGCAATGACGATTGGGTTTCGTTATAGCACAAATGTAAACAAACTGCCAATAAAAAGGTCTCGTTATAGCACAACCGCGTCTCGTTATTGCACGGCCGAGTCGTGATAGCACGACCTAGACGCATTATATCATTTTTAGCAAACTTTTAGTATTTTGTAAAGGAATTTAAGTTTCGTAATATGTACGTATATATGAACCACAGTTTATAAATTATCTTCTTTCACTCATTCATTAATTACGCATAAATCTTATTGTCATGGTTGTAAAACAGCAGGAGGGAATTCAAGCATTGCTGACCTTTGACCTCAGTGTCCAAACTCAGGTGTTCAGTTCATAAAAACAAGCATTGAAATGTAGGTGGCAACTTTGACACATATAAAGGTGCCGAAATTTCTTGGATTCATTCCGTAGTACTGCTTTGTCTCGCGTATTCCCACAGTCTCCTAATTGCAACTCCACAATTTCCCCCAGTCTCCTACTCCCCTTTAGACAGCCGTATTATACAAAAGGCTTACTTACAAAAGGCCCGAGCAACAAGTTTATGAGACTATACTTATGACACCTGTTCTGAATTATAACTATAAAACACCTTGACAATTGTACTACACAAGTCATGATTGCACAGTTTCGTCAAATATAAATTTCATTACTTTTCGTATTTCTTGTTTAGCCGGCACTTTTAGTTTTTTAATTTTAGCAGTTGCTAATAGTTATTTCTTTAACTTTTTACTTTATTAATTACTTAAAATTAAATTAATTAAAATTAATATTTCTTTATTTCTATTTCTTATTATCTTTGTATGTCTGATCTATTGTGGAATCTGTCCTTTATTTGTGTTTCTAATGCTGTGTTTTTGATTTAATTTTCTGTGTTTATAATGCTGTTGTTTAATAAATGTATTTTAGTCTGACAGTCAGTTGCCCCTTTGTTAGTTTATACATTATGAAAGGGCACTGGCTGGCTGCTATTATACTTTTATTGCACAGAGACACACGGAATCATTACAAAACAAGTTATCGCGGTCCAGACACACGGAATCATTACAAAACAAGTTATTGCGGTCCAAACAAGACTAGTTTAAATGGTAAGTCAAAATAGGAGACTGTGGGAAATCTGCCAGTCGAAAATAGGAGACTACGGGAAATAGGAGACTAGCACGCAATCCTTTGTCTATAATGGCTCTTGATTTTGGTGTTGCTACTTATTGTTTATCTAAAGTACAGCAAACCTATAATTGTTTGGAACAGGACCAATCGCCCGAATTCTGTGTATTAATGATATGATATGAATAATATTAACATTATTTTAAAAAACGTTTATATTATCTAATCCAAAATATAAATTTTGCGCTAAAATTTCAGTCAAGGAAGGGGCAAGGAACATGCTGTCTGGCATAAGTAAATGTTAGCAGAAACTTAATCAACAATGAACTAAATAATTTTGTACTATTAAAATTAATTATTAACTAATGAATGAAGTAATACTAAAATTTTAAGCGATCGCTGTCAATGACTGCCAATGATAGAGGCATATCCACGTGGCAAAATTTCATCCAATTTTGACTTCACTGCGTACGCTACCTCTACCGCCGCTTCACTATACTACCACTTCTATCTACTCGGTTTACTGTAAATTTTAATATCTAAACTGCTTCTATCTACCTTAAAATTTGCTACTATTGCGTACACACCGTACACAGTCATTATTGTTAGCTTAATATCATTAATATTACCTATTGTAATTTTTAAATAGTCAGTTTTTTTGCATAATAAGTCACAAAGTGAAAGAAATAACTCTGATTTATAAACAAACTGCATTCGGCTTTTGAATATTTTTGTTTTATTGTGAATTACTTTTATTATATTTACGGGGGCTACTGTGTGCAAATTCGAAACAAATTGGTTAGAGAACCTGAAATTTTCACCCATACAAGTATATCCCCCTTAATCCGCAAAATTAACATCATGACTGGACCCTAATGTTCAATGCATAATACAAAACTACAGTAATCCTAGTAGATAGAAGTGGCGTTAGATAGAAGTTGTGGTAGAGAGAAGTGGTAGTAGAGAGAAAGAAGTGACAGTAGATAGAAGTTGTATAAACCGACGTTATCTTGTAATTCAAACCAATTTAATTGCACAAGTTTGCATAAAACGCTGCTTGTTGCCCGTGTTAACGTGTGCTGTTGCGCTTTACGATTACTGTAGTGGATACTAAGTCAGCCAAATGTAGTGTTCGTTCAGTAAGAACGCTGCAGAGAAATTGAGAAACAGCTGTCAACGTAATTTTATAGATGTGGCTGTAGAGGCACACAATCTTTGCACTCTGTCCTATTTATTGTACTGTGGTTTACTTTAAAGATTTAATTACTATCAATGCCTAATTAATTGCACGTCTTATTTGCTCTATTTAGTTGCACAAAAGTAGTTATTCAGAGCAATAAATAACGCTTTAAAGAGGCTATTTTGTTACAGTTTTAAATTTTGTTTAAAAACGTAATTACGACAATGAAGACATAAATTACACTTTCAAGTTAAGAATAAAACTTGTGGAGTCATTGTTTTTAGTTTTTTAATGAAAAAAGTCAACGCGCAACCACCAAAAACAAACCGCCAACAATAAATAACATAGAAAAATTACATCAAAAAAGTAGGTCTATGTAATTGCAATAGTTTTTAACAGTCAGTGTATTAAAAAAGCTGAACACTGGCAGTAATTTAAAAAAATCTGAAAACGAAAAAAAATTCTATATCTAATTACAAGGTTAATATGTCAATGTCCTCTAAAGCTAGAGTATTTATTGTCTTCAGTGGCTGCTCTTATGGTGTTGCTGTCTATCATCGGATTTTCATACATGAGTTGCGCCTCTTTGATTTTTCTCAGAATTTCAAAAGTACGTTTTAAACTAGACTAGTAAATGTATATCAACGTGAAATTAAATAATTAATTTCAGTTTATTTTTTAGCCGCTTGCACAATTAATTAAAAAAGCTGAACACTGGCAGTAATTTTAAAAAAACTAAAAACGAAAGAGGTTGCTATATTTAATTACGAGGTTAATATGTCTATGTCATCTAAAGCTAGAGTATTTATTGTCTTCAGTTGCTGCTCTTATGGAGTTGCTCTCAGTGTTGCTGTCTATCATCGGATTTTCCTACATGAGTTGCGCCTCTTTGATTTTTTTCGGAATTTCAAAAGTACGTATTAAACTCGACTAGTAAATGCATATCAACGTAAAGTTAAATAATTATTTTCAGTTAATTTTTTGGCCGCTTGCACATACATACTTTATTTCCAAGCCAGTTTTTCTAACAGAAAGTTGTTTACCATATTTCAATATTTAGAATTAATATACGACAAACTATCAAGAAAATATTTGAAACAATTTGGACAATTAAGGCTTTAGGGTAGACTGTGCTTATCTGATATTCAGTCATTATGTTCTTTTTTGTTGACAGTATATAATGACAGGCAACAGGAAAAGCGCCTCAGCGGGCGAGGTTGGGTCTAATCAGGTTGGGTCGGGTCAAGTTACCCCTGGAACCCAATTTAAGTTAAGTCAATGTTTATAATATGTTTTTTTGTTACTAAATTTTTATATTAACAGAATTGTTACAGTAATAATGAGTAAAATTGTGTGACTTTAAATTGGATATTAATAAAATTATTTAAATACTTGGATATTAAACATAATTGTTAGACAAGAAATAATACAAGCAAATCGTATTCGTATTCTGAATAATTAATTGTTCTAGTTATTACAGAAACGAGTATTGTTTTTGTAATTGTGGTATATGCTAATCAACATCTACATTTTGATACAAATGTGAACCATATAAAGAATAAAGTAGATACCAAAACTTTGTGACAGACCAAAACACTAAGTAAAAATGAGAAACCTCCCCCACACTTTTTAACACCTGCGCGTAATGTTTGTTGTCATTAATAATTTGCTTCAGACGTTCCATCATCAATTCAAGTGGCCCCTGGCTATTATTTATTTCACAGACAAACACAAAACACACCGGAAATAAGCAGGATGAGAACGCCTGGAAGGCAAAATAGATTAGCGTAAGCGGCTTGACAAGCTGCATAAAACCATCACCTACGCGTTGCCCACTGTAAACAGCCTGAATACCGAAATCCGAACAAAAACATAAAATAATCAACCAATAATATAACTACTATTAACCAACCAGAAAATTGAGACAAAAGAAAACCAATTGACTTCGAATCTTACCAACTTAGAATTTAGTATGAAGCAATTTAACAATAAGTATCATTGCAGCTCGATTTGGGGTTACAGTAAAGTGCAATAACCCTACTTATATCATACCTGTCTTGAAATAACAGTGCAATAACTAACGACAATAACTAAGTGCACGCTGCTAGATTCACAGCGTGCCGTATAAGTTAGTTATAGCACTGCTGTAGGCGTGCATCTTAGTTATTGCACTGTTATTTCAAAACAGTTATAACATAAGTACATTATAATACTTTGTAGCGTGCACTCAGCAATCATTCGCACTGGTACGTGAAGCCCGCGTGCATAAACTCGTGCGCTGCGCGCACTCGTTTATGCACTTGGAGCTTCACGTAACAGTGCGTATAAATTACTGAGTGCACTCTGCATCGTGCTATAACCTACACTGACATCTGTATAATCTTGCATTTATGGCTCTTAGTCTAGACATATTTTGCTTAAGGTGGCGCTCAGGGGAACCGACTTTGGCGTTTAATTTTTTTCAGCAACATTTTTGACCATAATATCTTGAAGAGAAGTTGTTCAGAAGCTTTCATTTGATGTGCATATTACGCTAAAAAAATTTTTTTGAACATTTTTGTACTTCTAGCGAAATTTTTTTATCGCGATATAAATAAATTATTTATTTCACTAAAATGTGCGTCTTCTTAGCTTTAAATTGATGTATTGAACATGCAAAATTGTTGAAGCTGTTCTGAGCTATTTAGCCGCGAAAATATCAGTCCAAAAATGAATCACCTAAAAAGCTGATAAATTTTTCAAAATGTCAAATTTTTGATTTATGTTCTTAAAAAATTGATTATGGCTTTTGGTAACTTTTTTAACGGAACTATGCATTACTAGGAAAGGTCTAATTTTTGAAAAAGTGAAACGTGTGGGCAAACTTCACATTTTTGCGTAGCATAGTCGACTACTTTTTTTATCCAGTTCCCTGCTGCCGATTGGAATCGAGTTGAAATTTTGCACAATGAAAGAAAGAATTTTTTCTATACATTCAGTAAAATTGGCATTACAAGACATGTAGTCTCACAACTGACAATTACAGTAGGTGAAACTTCTTATTGTCATGATTAGGTACTTGCTGAACTCTAAGATTGGCTGGTTGGTCAAATTTAGCGACGCTGGCCAAACAGACCGGTGTCCAATTTTAATTTGACCAATGTATCAAAGTTCAGAAGTAGAAGCTGACATCTGTATAATCTTTCATTTATGGCTCTTAGTCTAGACATTTTTTGCTTAAGGTGGCGCTCAGGGAAACCGACTTTGGCGTTTAATTTTTTTCAGCAACATTTTTGACCATAATATCTTGAAGAGAAGTTGTTCAGAAGCTTTAATTTGATGTGCATAATACGCTAAAAAAATTTTTCAAATTTTTTTGACCATTTTTGTACTTCTAGCGAAAATTTTTTTATCGCGATATAAATAAATTACTTATTTCACTAAAATGTGCGTCTTCTTAGCTTTAAATTGATGTATTGAACATGCAAAATTGTTGAAGCTGTTCTGAACTATTTAGCCGCGAAAATATCAGTCCAAAAATGAATCACCTAAAAAGCTGATAAATCTTCCAAAATGTCAAATGTTTTATTTATTTTCTTAAAAAATTGATTATGGCTTTTGATAACGTTTTTAACGGAATTATGAATTACTAGGAAAGGTCTAATTTTTGAAAAAGTGAAACGTGTGGGCAAGCCTCACATTTTTGCGTAACGAAGTCCGCTACCTTTTTTTATCTAGCTCCCTGCTGCCGATTGGGATCAAGTTGAAACTTTGCTCAATGAAAGAAAGAATATAAATGCAGACGTCGAATTTTTTCGATTTTTAATTTTTGGCACTCAGCACTTTTTGCAGCCGCTCAAACACAGCAGATTTTTGAAAAATCAATTTTTTGACAAATCAATAATCGAAATCGAAAATCGAAGACTTTTGACGTCTATATTTTTGAAAGATCTTTCGATCGACACCAAGATCATCAAAATCGGGTGAGGTTTCGCCGAGCCAGGTTGAAAACAATGTTAGTGTGAATAGAAAATTTGACATGGTCATAAAATTTTACATAATTGCATTAAAGTGCTGAAGAGTACTGAAAATAGGTTTTTTGAGCCCATTTTGACATGCAATTAAAGTGGTATTGCTACTCATTGCATGAGTTTAGTTCCAAACATGACTTTTTTGCTGAGCGCTACCTTAAGGTGGTAGTAACGAATGTGCAGTGATTTTTAAATTTTTGAAAAAATTGAGTTGATTCAAACTGTATTTTTTGAAAATAAAGTCTGCAAAAAATTGATTTATATACACAAAATGGCCAATGAAGTTAGCGGGATCATGTGAAAAATTTTTAGAAGCAAGCCAAGCCAACAAGCCAAACTACACAGCAGGAGAATGGAAATTTAACAGTTTTGGCCACTTTTCTAAGCGCATGCGCAGCGCATAAACACAAAAATGAAAATGAATAAACTTTTGCAAATTTTCTAGACCCAAAATTAAAAATTTTCAAATTGCTTATATTTTTGCGCAGATATAGAACCCGAAAGTTGAGTGTGAATAGACACTTTTTACTTTGAAACCGTATATTTCACTTAATAATTGACAAATCACAAAATCGTGCATTTTGGGTCTAGATAATTCACTTTTAAATATTTGTGCCATTTTTCGCATGTTTTTGTTCTTTAAACTTTTCAAAAAGTGGCCAGATTTAAAAGTGCTCAACAAAGCCAAATTGGTCTGCTTTCAACACGTGCCATACAAATCATCTTTACAGTTATACATTAAAACATTGCTTAAATGTAGAAGAAAGGTAGCGCTTTCTAACTATATAAAAAGTATGCTATAAAGTTAATTATTTATTGAATACTGGCCTGTTGAAAAACACTGCACATTCGTTAGTACCACCTTAAGGTGGCACTCAGGGGAACCGACTTTGGCGTTAAATTTTTTTCAGCGACATTTTTGACCATAATATCTTAAAGAGAAGCTGTTCAGAACAAAAAGAGCTTTCATTTTTAACTTTTTTAACGGAACTATGCATTACTAGGAAAGGTCTAATTTTTGAAAAAGTGAAACGTGTGGGCAAACTTCACATTTTTGCGTAGCATAGTCGACTACTTTTTTTATCCAGTTCCCTGCTGCCGATTGGAATCGAGTTGAAATTTTGCACAATGAAAGAAAGAATTTTTTCTATACATTCAGTAAAATTGGCATTACAAGACATGTAGTCTCACAGCTGACAACTGCAGTAGGTGAAACTTCTTATTGTCATGATTAGGTATGTACTTGCTGCACAGCAGCTTTTGTTTCACGAAATGATATTCTATGCTTGATACTATCTTCCATATTTTGCATTGGAGTTGGCTTGTTTTGTCTCAACTCAGTTAAGGTGGTAGTGTCGCCAAAGCAGTTTTGCTCATAGGTTGCAAAAAGAGAGCTTTTTGCTTTGAAATTGTACGTTCACTGAGATACTAGTAAAATGCTATATGATGTCAAATAAATACTACCAGACACTAGACTACCAATATCTACCAATATTTTGAACCAATCACCATTTGTAAGCCAGACATCAGACAATAGAGGCATAAAAGTTCAAAAAATCAAGCCAGATATCAGATTGGCCAGCTTGTGAAGTACATGTAACGTTTTGACACACAATGTTTTGTCACAAATAAGAAAAATGAAAAATAAAGGTTCGTTTTTCTTTAGATTTTAAAATAAGCTGCTAGATTTTTTACAATTTATCATTATTGCTGTGAGTACTTCACAGTTTACGCACAGTTTCACAGTTCAAACAGGTATTACTCCGCAACCACTCAAGGCAATTTGCACTAAATTTTGTATGCATAAACTAGAGCATATGTGCTTTTAGTCTGTGAAAACAATCTAAACAAAAAATTTTATAATTGTGACGAAATTATCGAATGTGAATAGGTTTTCAAAACGTCATTTTTCGTCATTTGCGACTTCACTGCTAACTGTATGCTGCATCAATTTTGCTGAAACTTAACGAAATTATTTGCCTTAAAACATACTTTTAGAATATATAAAGAACAATGACCTATCTTTCACTGAAAAAGTTTTACAGTCGCGCAAAGTCGACTGCTTTCGCGACACTACCCCCTTAACCGAAAGTCGATTCAAGAAGCACATAACATAAGCACATAAAGCACACAATAACGCACTTTAAGAACGTTACAAAACATTTTAGTACATAAATGCCGAAAAAAGTTAGAAAAAAGTCAGAAAAAGTCAGAAAAAAACTAAAAAACTAGATCGTATTTTGAGTAAGTTTGAAAAATCTAAAAATACTCATCGCATTATTAAACAATCAGAACCCATAGCAAAAACAACTCAAAGAAAAACTAATTTCAACCCACCAGAAACTCCGGAAAACACAGAAAAATAAGCTAAAAAAATGCATTACAATGAGAATAAAAGACTAAAACAAATGGCAAAAAGGGCGTAAAAGTACTCCAAAAACATTAAAAAGCGATTTGAGGCAAATCCGAAAAAAGTTAAAAAAACTAGATCGTATTTTGACAAAGTCAGAAAAAAACCAGAAAAAACTGGATCGTAGGCCCGAATTCACACACTAAGAGTTATTCACATACTAACGCTAAGCGTTTGCTAAGTGTTAGCGCTTAATTTGTACTAAACTGTTATTCACAAAATAAAGGCTTAAAAATTAGTGTTATACTAAACTTAGCGTTTAGCAACTTTTGTGCTTAGTTTTGGCTTTGGCTTGGAGTGCGCTCCCTGCTTGATGTGGATCCGGAATTCGTTGGCCCGAATTCACATACTAAGAGTTATTCACATACTAACGCTAAGCGTTTGCTAAGTGTTAGCGCTTAATTTGTACTAAACTGTTATTCACAAAATAAACGCTTAAAAATTAGTGTTATACTAAACTTAGCGTTTAGCAACTTTTGTGCTTAGTTTTGGCTTTGGCTTGGAGTGCGCTCCCTGCTTGATGTGGATCCGGAATTCGTTATTTATCGGCATATCCATTTGGTATTTATAAATCCGATTGTAGATTTATTTAAATTACTATTTCTTATTAATATATATTTTTCTCGAACTATACATTTGTAAAAAATGTTTTCAGCAGGTGGATTCCTGAAAAATGCAAAATCAGCTCTACATGTTTCAGGGGGCATATCGTGAAAAATATAAATTTTCAAATAGAAGTTTTTGAAGAAAAATTACTTAGATTAGGATGCTCTACTCAAAAATGTAAAAAAAACGAATTTGGACAACAAAGTGCATTTTTTATTTTTGGCGATTAAACGAGCAAAATGGATCGAATTGGTCGGAAAATGTCACTAATATATCCATGGCGATTAAACGAGCAAAATGGATCGAATTGGTCGGAAAATGTCACTAATATATCCAAAATTGCATGCCCTTTCTTTCCATGGCGGCCAAAAACCTCCCCCACTCTCCCTATCCCTTCCCCACACCATCCCCTAACTAAGCGCTTAGCGCTTAGGGAGCTCCCGAGGTCCCTAAACTTAAGCGCTTAATTCTAAGCCAAACACTAAATTTTAAGTATGTGAATACAAAATTGATACGCTAAGTTAAGCGTTAGTGTTTGCTAAGCGCTTAAATAAACACTAAGTATGTGAATAACACTTAGCGCTTATAAGCGCTAACACTAAGTGTAAACACTAAGTTTAAGCGTTACACTTAGTATGTGAATACGGGCCGTAAAGTTAGAAAAAAACTAGAAAAAAACCAGAAAAAAGTTAGAAAAAACTAGATAATTTTTTCTGGTTTTTTTCTGACTAAAAAAGTTGGAAAAAAACCAGATAATTTTTTACGATCTAGTTTTTTTCTGAAATAATTTTCCTGTGACCTTATTAAGCAGCCTGTGCCTGATGCCTGTAGTATCAGTAAAAAAATGGGATCAAGTGCAGTTGGGGGGGGGGATAGTGGACCTGTTTTTTCGAGTAGAGCACTTTGAGGGAAGCATTTTTTGTAATAGAACATCTATCCACAAATTTGGATTTTGTGAGCTATGACCCCTTGAAAATTGCATTTTCAGTGCTTTTGGAAGTGAACGTAGGCCAAAGTTCGAAACCAAAAATGGCTATTATCTTTGTTTTTGGATAGTTTTGAGTGCGTTATGATGTTTTAAGGCATCGTCTAGGCTTAGTTGACAGGATTCTCTAGGCTAAGCTGGCAGGATTTTTTCTGAAAATTTCGATTTTTTTATTGGCTAAGCCTGAGCCTAAGCCTGAACCTAAGCCTGATAGCCTGATACTAAGCCTAAGCCTAAATTAAGGCCAAGTTTGAATTTGGTCAAAAATTGGACGTTTCTGGCGAATTTGGCCAATTTTTCGGCAGGAATCCGGTCAAAGAGCCGTTGTTTTGATTCTAAAAAATTGTAAACAATAATCTGACACCATTTAGACACGATTCGAACGGAAAAAACAAGAGCTTCGAAAAAAAATTGCGAAAACGTCCCTCACTGAGGGTTCAGATTTCGGGGGGTCGTATCTCAGAAAATCCAAAAAATGAAATAGGGGTTCTTGAAGCAAAAATGCTTCCCCCAAGGTGCTCTACTCAAAAAAAATAGGTCCACTATTTTTCCCTCCCGAACTGCATTTAACCCAAAAAATGTATTTCCGGTGGTCTGTTAGCAGTCGGTTCCCGGCTCTTGTCCACCTTTTCAAACTGATGTTTACTGTATTTGTAATTTATGACATTGCAGTTTGAATAAACCATTTTGATTTGATTTGATAAAAAACCCTGCTGTTGGTGGAGTGGAGGACGAACGTCTAAAGACAGCCTTTGTCACTCATGGTTTTTCTTCAATTTTTTCCTGTATACAACGTAATTTTCCGGTTTATTAGTCCCCATGGGTCAATTTTTGGTGCTTTGTTCATCTAAATAAGTTAAAAGTTAGAAATATTATCAATTTTGCCAAAAAATCCACTTTGTCAAAAGGCAAGAGGGTGGACAGTGATGGGGAGGGGATACATATACCCCCCTTGTGCCCGAGCAAAGGACTTCAAACTTTTGAAGCCGTACAACAAAAATAGCCGTAAACTGATGAAATTTCGATTTCGCCTCAAAACCGAAAAATTTTTACCGGAGGCTGATCGCCTCCGGAACCACCGCGCTGACTTTACTTCGCTGTGCGGTGTCATCTCGCTGTGGGTTGTTCAAGGTTCAGGCAAATTTTTAAACCAGTTCGTCATTGCCTGGCCGAAAAAAATTTCCGATACGTTTACATTTCACCAAATTTGCCTAAAAAGAAATTTTTTCCTAGGGGCAGCCGCTACCAAAAGCAGACCCCTGCAGCCACTCTGACTTCCCAACACGACCAGTGTTGCTTAGCATTGCTTTTTTGTTGCTCAGAATTGCTTTTTTCAATGCAAATTTTATTTCAAAAGTCTAAAAAAGCTCCAGCTTCCGGGGGCTGCCGCCCCGAGGCCCCTGCGACCACTATGATTTTGCGACAAGCTTAAGTGTTGCTTAGACTTGCTTTTTCGGTGCAAATTTTATTTAAAATTTTTAAAAATGCTCCAGCTTCTGGGGCCTGCCGCCCCAAAACCCCTGCAACCACTCTGATTTTCTGACCAGTGTTGCTTAGAATTGCTTTTTTGTTGCAGCAATGCAAATTTTATTTCAAAAGTCTAAAAAAGCTCCAGCTTCTGGGCTCTGCCGCCCCCAGATCCCTGCGACCACTATGATTTTGCGACAAGTGTTGCTCAGACTTGCTTTTTCAAAGTATATATATTTCAAAATTCTAAAAATGTTCCAGCTTCTGGGGGCCACCGCACTCTGACCCCTGCAATCACTCAGATTTTACGACATGTATATAGCGCAAAACTTTTTTCAATGCAATCAGTTTAAAAATTGTACATCCACACCCCCTCGGTCGTCGACCATTAGTTCAGCCCCCCCTTCGCGAAATCCTGGGTAGGCTACTGTTAGTAATGTGTTAAAAATTGCTCAAAAATTTCACTTTTTTTGTTCCTTCTACAGAAGTGAGACGGAACTATTGTTTTGAAATAAACTCTGCTCAGCATACATGTATGAGGGGGGGGATGGGGAAGGACCCCCCCCCCCCCAAAAAAAAAATCGAGCGGCCGGGGGGAGGGTCCCCAAAATTTGTGCAAATTTTTTTGAAAAATGGCACCTTTTTGTAAAATTTTGCCAAATTTAGGGTATTTTTTGGTGCCAGGGGGGGAGGGTCCCCAAAATTTGGCCGGAGCCCCCCCCCAAATTTTGACCCAAGTTACAGTATATTATGTTAAGTTACAAAGTTACATGTATGCTGCGCAATGTTATTATGGCAGCCACATAGTGATCGCTGCATCGCCGCCTGCTTATTTGAAAAGAAATTTTTACACTTTCTGTGAGCGCAAAGTTCACAAAATCACAAAAACCTTAAAAACGTAAAAAACCTACACACATATACTGGTTTTTTTTCGCAAAAACGTTCGCAATGCGTTCAAACCTTTTCGCAAAATTGCGAAAAAATTTTGACGCAGTGGAGGTGAACTCGTAAGGTCTATGCGCTGATTTTTGTGGTTTAGTCGGAAAATATTTTTGTTACGACCCCAATTGACCAAATTTGGCCTAAAAATTTTTGTGATCCCTGTGACTTTTTGTGATCCCTTAGGCCCGGACTCGTGCAACTTTGTGGCTTGATGTTTCTAGTGACTGTAATAATGGGACAGATTTTCTTTCATGTATCATCACACCACAGCATGCAACACTAATAGACACATTGCACGCATAATAGGGGTATGTATAGGTATAATATGGGTCGAGGTGACATAATTAAGAAACATTTCAAAATGTTAGCATTTTCAGACCTAACTTGATCATTGGCCGGGTCTTCTAAAATTTCTTTACGGCTAAGCATCGATTGTGAAAATTGTTAAAAATTACACAAAAACGGCTCCATAAATTTAAATAAAAGTGTCAAAATCGTTGCTTTTTGGCCAAAATGGGGAAAAATTGCGTCAGGGTTAATCCTGTATATAGGCGTAATAATGTTTTATTAACATTTAAATGTAAAATCTACTGCATTAAATAACAAATGCGAAAAAAATTTTGATTTTGCGAAAAAAATTTCAAGCTTTTCGCAAAATTGCGAAAATTTGCCAGCGAAAAAAAAACCCAGATAGGGCGTACCCGGGGGGGGGGGTAATTCCCCCCCCCCCCCGAAATTTTTTTCAAGTGATTTTTCACACAAGGGTCCCCCCTTTGGTTTTCATGGTCCGGCCGGAAAAATTTTCTGATACGTCTCCAATTCACTAAATTTGGCCTAAAAATCAGAAATTTTCCCAATTTTTTCCTGGGGGGTGCCGCCCCCAGACCCCTGCCGCTCTGTGGCTTACTATTCTTACTATTACTTACTTACTATGCTGCATTTGCATGTCTACACGAGTATAATATGTTATGATACACTGTCTGATGTGAAGCTCCCATCTTTGGTATTAAATTTTGTCGGAAAAAAATTTCTGATACGTCTCCAGTTTACCAAATTCGGTCTAAAAATTGGAAAAATTGCCAATTTTTTGGGGGCTGCCGCCCCCATTACCCCTGCGCCCTGCAGCCTTGTGTCCTTTGGTTTTTATGGTCCGGCCGAAAAAATTTTCTGATACGCCGCCAGTTGATAAAATTTGGCCTAGAAATCAAACCCAACTTTTTTTCTGGAGGCTACCGCCCCCAAACCCCTGCAACCTTGTGGTTTAATAGTCTTGCGTTTGTATATAAGGCGTTTCATGAGTGTTAAAATTGCTAAAAACTGCATTTTAACCCATTACAAAAAATCGAAAAGTCATTCCCCCCCCCGAAATTTTTTTCTGGGTACGCCAGAATACGCCATATATAATATATATATATATATATATTATATATATATGTATGTATATATATACAAACAAAAGTAAAAATTGCGCCAGTGCAGTCTAGTGGGCTCAGGGGAGGGGTGGTCCCACCAACGGGGGAGCTGTGTATATTATACATACCCTAAATTTTTGCTAATCCTAAAGTTCGGAAACTTCACAAACCGCACTCAACCTACGTAAGGTCGAGAGAACTGCCCTGTGGCAAAACAGCAGGCAATTGGTGATGCGTTATCTGTTAATGTTCATGTGCATGTATGTATGTATGTATGCATTTAAAAATTGCTTTCTGTGTTTTAGATACGTATTAGTGGCCACGTTTATTTAATAGCATATAATATTGATTTGAAAAATGCATCCCAAGACTGTTCAAAGTTATTTCTTGGCCGGGATGTCATTTATTTACCTGTTTGCTTTCAGTTCCCTCTACTATCAGGTTCCTGGTGAGTCAGACTGTTCAGCATCTACTCGTCATCAATTATTTTTATATTTATTGACTTATGTCATCTAGTGGCTATTAGTTGTTGAACGAGATGTTCGAGAACGAAGTTGGGGATCGGGAATGGATCCGAAGTTTATATAATATATACTTTCGATATCCCATTCGGTCATCAGTATAACATGATGCATGTATATATTTAGCCTGAATACCTGATCCTGATTTAGTGGAATCTTCCAAGAAATAGACATGTATATAGTTCTGTAGTAGATTAGATTCATTAAAAAGCTTCAGTTCAGAGCCATCGCTGCTAAAAGTCGCCTCTACTTTGTGGGTCGTAACTAGTAATATTCTTTTTAAACAACAAGCAGCAACCTTTTCGTTCCTTTCTTGATTTTCTATTTTACGTTCTGCTGCTACCATTATATCAGTGTTACTGTGTGAGTATTGGAAGAAGAAGAACAAAGTTTGTTGTTCTAACCCTGCTCCAGCCCTGGCCCTCGCATGGTGGAAATATACTATCGAGATTAAGACTTGAAGCTAACCGTCTAATTTAGAGTCTGAACAGCTTTATCAGCTAACATTAAACTTAACTTTCAAGCCTCTCAATTCTACAGCTAAAGCAAGCGTTCAAAGCTGGTAAACGACAGACTTTTCGTTCCTGTTTTAGAGGCTGACATTATAATTTCATACAATATTTTAAGTTTTTCAGTTTTTGTGGTTTCTGTTTTTTGTCAGTTTGCGTATATATTAT
>JASANF010000661.1:0-29396 GCA_030248245.1 Trissonchulus sp. WLG1_4
TAAAAGGTGTCGATTTTGTAATGCAGTTTGATTGGTTACTTTTTAATTTTCAACAATTTTGATTGGTCAGCTGTCTTGCACGTGACATTTTTGCTATCAACTAGCTGTCAAGTTTGATTGTCAACTGATTGCCAATCAAGTTCGAAATCACTTGGAATTCAGCTGATTGCCAATCAAATGACATTTGTGCAGAACAAGCGTGATTGCAAATCAAACTGACAGCAAACTGATTGGGAGTTAACTGCCAATTAGGGTGATTGCCAATCAACTTGACAGCCATTGGTGCAAACCAGCGTTAGTTCTGTAGCGCGGTAGGTGCATTCGACATTATTAGCGGCAAAAAACAGACCCAAATTGGACACGTTGGGTCTGGGTGCATCCAATGGGTTCCAGGAAAATTGATTTACCATTACCTAATCAGATCGTGGCATTCTTCCAGCTACGCCCACAACGTGAGATTGCGTCGCTACTGTGTCACTCGATACTATGATTTTAGCTCCTTCATATTTGCTGTGAGCTGAGGGCACTCTGAGGGTATTTGGATATTTTAAAAAATTACATGCCCTAGCACCAATAAATCTAAACTCCTATCAGAATCTAGTTCTGAGGTGTTCGTTAATCAGCTTTTAAAAAGAATTTAAGTATTGTTGAACATTTGTTGGAGCGCGTTTGTCGAAATTGGCCCTGGCTGGTTGATACTGTAGTGTGTAAGATCAGCACGCACTCTAACACGACCGTAAGACTACGACTTTTAATTCTACGTAACACCAAGAGCAAAACAATTGATAGGCTTAGACCAACGTAATAAGAACTACGGAAGTTGTTTGGTGGTTACGGAAGTCACGAGAAGCCAACCGAACAGATAAGAATTTTGGAACAGGTACCGTAACCACCCACTAGGTACACAAAACTGATAACAATGATTAAGCAAAAGTCAAAGGCATGTAAATTATTTATATTTATAAAACTTTAATTATAATTCTTAAATCAGCAAATTTGTTTCTTAGTTTCAGCACAATTCTCCCCCTTTTTAGTGTCCGCGTCCTCACGGACCATATTTTTGCATAAAAAGCTCGAGCTTCGGACGGACGGAGAATAGTTCACGGAGCGAATATAGCACTCCCTTTGGCGACAAGTGATAGCCATCGTTTTTTCAGGCTCTTCGAATCTCGCAAAATCGGCAAGGGATCTATCAGCACGACCTTCTCAAACGGAGCCGCGGCCTGTCTCACCGCCGTATGCGCGCCACGGACCGCTCCATAGAATCTGTCATCGCGTCGAGGTGGAAGGACTAAAAATACGGACAGGTCAGGGGCTGATTGCGAAATTCCTTGCAAAAGCCCACAATAGTTACGGAAAATTGCGTTGTTCGTTGGGCCATTAGCTACGTGATTAGTGCCTACCACTAATGTAAGGGTCGTATAAGAGGTTAGATTTCGCACGTTGCCGAGTTTGGTGTTGAGTTCTTTTGTCCCTGGTCTACTGGCGTACACGTACAGTCCTGGAATCACGTCCAACGTAGTCTGGCCAAACCCCTTAACTAAACGGAATTGGGAGTCAGTGACAACGTAATGTTTGTCCCCCGCACTGCCCGGATACGGAACTAAGCTATTCCATAGCCTACTCACAAAGGAACCGTATCGACTCATGCTATTGAAAACATGACGCATATGGTCCAGAACAGCATCAAAAAAAAACGAGTCCACTCTATTGACTGGTTCTATGCCCCGTCGCGTCTCGTAGTCGGGAGGGACATCACTGTGAGTGATTTTATCGATCACGGAAAGTTCAGAAATAGCCTCGCGGAAGGTGGCTCGCGATTGGTGTTGATCGGAAAGCACACCACATACAATTTCCCTGAGCTCGTCGGACAAAAAGCGGTCGGGGAGAGGCGTGCGCGGCGACTGGCGGATGAATCGACTCAAGGTTTCATTTTCGTCTTCGCCCATTAGGACCCACGGAGCCTGCTGTGCCGCATCCTGGCATTCCTTTCCCACATACTGCAAAACAAAACAGGCCAGAGCGGTAACGGAATTACGGAAAGGAACACCGCTAACGGAAATGTGCTTATCACCAAATAAGGACAACGCATGACTGCTTTTACAAATATTCAGAATCGTGCCACCTATCGACGGAACCGCAGCGTCGCGATCATCCATTGGCTCAGTGATATCTTGGGCTTTAGCGACGGGCTCCTGAACGGAATTGGGCGATTGTTGCTTAAATCGTGCTTCATTTCTGTCAACTCCGTCTTCTGCTTCCATGTATTCTTCAGAGCCCGACGAGTCACTGGACTCAGATTCTTCCGACGACGTGAGTTGCGCTTTGTATTCGACGGCAATATGACGGACTGAATCAAAATAAATGCCAAGTCGGACGGTCGCGTTAATCATGGCCTCTTTGTTGGCGCTTTCCGACAATCTGAAGATCATGGATGCCAAATGGTCATGCTCTGATCGGAACTTGTGCACTAGCTCATCTAACGGATCCATGCTAGCTTAGTCACTGAATACGTAAATAATACAATATAGTTAAAGTTTGAAATAACGGAAGAATAGGACGGAATAGAAATAACGGAGCGAGATAACAGTAAAGTCAACTTATTCAAAAATAGTCCAATAACAGAACGGAATAACGGATTCCAACGGATTTTAAAAATAAAAACGAAAGTTAAACTAACAAACAGCGTACAAAATACGGAAAACGTTGAGGGGGGGTTCTTCTTTAAGATCTTTAAGAGAAAAGAAGAGTAGGGAGGTTTAAAAAAAGAGAATAACCGTATCGTAAAATTAAATTAAAACTGCACGGAATCAAAATTCAACGCCAAACAAAAATTCGGTGCAACCAGTTACAGCAAACAAGCTGCTAACTACCCAGCTAAGTCTATTTGGACTAAAACAAGCGGCAAAACATGGTCAGTTCTGATTGCATTTCTTATCAATGTGGGCCTTCACTGGAAATTTTCACATCTCGGTGTTTGTATGGCTTCATTCTGTTCATGTGAACCCATTGGTGGGCCTGGTTAGTACGGCTTCTGGTTCCCATGTTTACCAACGCATTTGGGGGGGGCGCATTTAATTATAGGGAATGGTCCGTGCCATCGTGGTGTTAGCTTGGCAGCCTTATTTGAACCAATTACAGGTGAATATATCATGACACTGTCGCCTTCTGAATACTTGATGGGATGAACAGAAGTGTTATAATGCGTATTTTGCGCCACTTGCGCTGCGTTGATAGCCTTCCTTGCACGTTCACGTGCTTCACGTAGCTGTAAAACTAATTCGTCAGTATATGTTCGTTCTTCTACGTATTTAGACGGAGTGATATTGAGCGCTACATCACTAAACAAGGTCATATCGTTTCCGAACAGCAGATAAAATGGTGATTCTTTAGTAGATGACTGCACACTAGAACGGTATGCCATCAATGCCAACGGAAGACTCTCATCCCAAGATTTCTGATTAGAAGCAGTCTAGAGTGACAAAATTTTAGCTACGGTTCCATTGAATTTTTCAACCAACCCGTCTGTTTGAGGGTGGTACGGACTTGTGAAAACCTTTGAGTGGAGAGTATTTTGCACGTATCCTGCATAAGTTGAGACGTAAAATTTGATCCTCGATCTGAGAGTAAGCGCCGGGGTGCCCCGTAACGGCACACCCACGCATTAACGAAGCAACGGGCCACCGTTTCAGCCTTTATATCCGCTAGTGGCACAGCTTCGACCCACTTGCTAAGATAATCCATGAATACAATAATATATCGACTCCCCATGTACGTAAGAGGAAGAGGCCCCATAATGTCTGTACTCATTAAGTCGAAAATTCCTGTAACGGGGATCGATTTCAGTGGCATTTTGGTATACTTCGTCCGTGGCTTTCGCGTAGTGCATGCTAAGCAACTTTTACACCATTTTCTGACGTCTTCTTGCATACCAGGCCAGAAATAACGTTTTGTCGTCTTTTCCAGCGTTTTGTGCACTCAAAAATGCCCACCCGAAGGTTCGTCATGGCATAGAGTCAAAATATCGTGACGGAGACTTTCTGGAATGACGATTTGATATTTTTCCGTTCCTTTACGTCCACGGAAGTTTTTAATCACTCGGGTCAAGATTCCTTAATTTACTCGAAACTGCTTCTTGAATTTCTGGATACAACTGGCTAATTTCGGCTGATCTGGAAGTTTCCCATGTTCGATGTTTTCAATCATTGCCATTATTTCAGGATCCTCCTTCTGTTTTTGGCAAATTTTCTCCAACTCATCGGTGCTGTCAACAACACAAACAAATCGTGAAAGAGCGTCAGCATTTCCATTTGTCTATCCAGGGCGATATCGGATAGTGAAGTTGTACTCTTGCAACATCAGTCCCCATCGAGCCAGTCTACCGGACGGATTCGGGGTGCTCATTAATGGCTGATGATTTGTCACTAACGTAAAGTTTGCTCCCAAGAGATACTGTCTGAATTGCCGTATTGCCCACACAACACAGAGTGCCTCTTTCTCGATTACGGAATAGTTTCGTTCAGGTTTGGTTAGGCTTCTACTGATGAATGCGATTGGTCGTTCAGTTCCATCTTGAATTTGATGTAGAGCAGCACCTAGTCCATCTCCACTGGCGTCTGTATATAAAATACACGGTAACCGGACATCGGGGAGTGCCAAAATTGGAGATGTCGTAAGCTTATCTATGAGGGTACGGAAAGCTTCTTCTGTAGTTTTTGTCCAAATAAATGGCACATTCTTTCGAGTAAGCTTGTGCAATGGCTCGGCAATCTTAGAAAATTGATGGACAAATTTTCGGTAGTAGGAGGCGAATCCAAGAAATTGCCTAACCTGCTTCAGGTCGGTTGGTGTTGGCCATTCTCGCTCCACTTTTGTCTTCAACGGATCAACTTTTAGGCCTTCTGCTGATACAATGTACCCCAAATACGGAACTTCTTTTCTGCAGAATGAGCACTTACGTAGCTTAAGTTTCCAGCCATCACGTCGTAATCTATTGACAACTTCACGGATATGCTCTAAATGTTTTTTGAAACTCCGGGAGTACACCAACACGTCATCTATATATACTAAGCAGGTACGCCACTGTAGGCCTGCGAGTGTAAACTCCATGTGCCGCTGAAACGTAGCTGGAGCGTTACACACTCCAAAAGGCATTCTATTAAACTCAAACAGTCCGGATAATGATGTAAACGCCGTTTTTGGTTTGTCTTGTTCTCAAACAGGAATTTGCCAATAGCAGAGGACAAGTCCAGCGAAGAAAAGTATTTCGCACCAGCCAGAGAATCTAAAATGTCTGAAATTCGAGGGAGTGGATAAACATCTTTTTTAGTCACGGAGTTTAATTTTCGATAGTCAACGCAAAATCAATCAGTCCCGTCCTTTTTTCGAACGATGACTATGGGACTGGCCCACGGAGATGTTGACGGCCTGATTATGCCTTGTCGTTCCATTTCTTTTATTTGCTCGGTCAGTTTTTTGCGCTGCAGCAACGGCACGCTATACGGCTTTTGTTTTATTGGGACGGAATTTTCTGTGTCAATCTGGTGCTCTACTCTGGTGGCAAAGCCAATATCTTGATCATCAGCGGAGAAGATATTCTTTTAGTAGGTGCAGAAGTTTCAGCTTTTCGTCTGAGGGCAATTCAGTTTCTCCAAATTTGAGCGTTTCAAAATTAATATGCTGTTGATCTGAGTTCTTTTGAGCAGAGGTCGTTACTGAGCAACACTGTTCTACTGAAAACATTTTATAGCTATCAGTCGGCTTGACTTCGATTTCAGTGATTGGAATAGCTTCAGCAAGTCTTGTTCCAGCTTGCAATACCATAGCTACTGTTGCTAGGTTTAGCAATCGCATTGGTATCAAATCTCCCTTTGGTTGAGCCAAAATACGGGCCACATGTATGGGTGATCGACGTAGCGCCGTTTTTGCTGGTTCTACCAGGTAGTCGTTTGCTCGGTCCTGTTTCACATGAAGTTTAGCTGGCAGAATTATTTGCGACCTCGGTGGTATTTTGACGGTGTCAATCAAGCATACGGAAGCCGGTTCGACAGTTTTCGTAGATTTCCGCTGTACATCCATTCAATTTCCAGCCAAAACAACGACACTTTTCTCGAAGTCCAGCTCTATCTTTCCTAGTTTACGGAGACTGTCCATTCCGAGAATTAACGGACACGGAAGTTTTTCGGCAAGTAGGGCCTTTTGCTTGATTTTCTTTGCGCCCACTTCCACAGTGATGTATGCCGAACCGATTACATGCAATGAGTGCCCTGTTACTCCCGTAGGAGGTTGAATTGCTGGGTGAATTTCAACATGCCCTTTTAATAAGCGTGGTTGCGCTATCGTGACGCTTGATCCCGTGTCTAATAGCGCACTGACTTTCTCTCCGTTCATTTTTACGGATACCATTAAAAAAGACTGGCCTTCTCCACACTCAATATTAGCCACTGTTTCTGGTCCGGGCGGTGTATCTTCTTGTACAGGAGGCGGAGGCCAAGGGACTAGTTTGCTGAAGGCCTTCGAAATAGAGCCACGAATGCTACCGATAGATTTTACTCGCTCTGGTAAACGTACAGTGACAGTACTTTGTTCAGCGTCATCATCGCTCATATCGACTTGAGTCGTCAGTGGAGGCGGTGGCGCCAAGTTCGGAACGGACCTGTTTCTTCGAGCAATGACGGAGTAATGTCTGCGTCGAGCGATTCGACGACGCACGTGATTTGCCATGAATGGAATATTTACCAAACTTCTATCAAACCGTAATGGTAAGCAGTGTACCAGTAAGAAGCTGGCGGTTACGTATAGACAGACGGAAAACACCCAAATTTGCCACGGACTGACTTGAAACCCAGCTAGAATACTGAACATTCCTATATTCACCACCCCAGAAGCTAGTCTAGTGGCGGCCTTGGAGGCTGCCTTATGGCCAATGGTGGCTAGCTCTTGTAAAATTGCGTTATGTTTTGCAAATCCATTCATGATATCATTCATAGAGATCTGGCTCTGGATGTCATGCCAATTGTAAATAACAAACTGGTGGAAAATTGTTTGTGGGCTTTTGAAATCAACCATTTCGGATAAGTTCCAGTGAAAAGCTCTAAATTTTTCTAATCGTCCCATGTCTGACAGTACTCCGGTTTATTGACTGTACACGTATCCCTCTCCTTCGAGTTCTATCGGCATTTCTTCAAGAAGGCCGCAGTCAGCCGGTATGCCATGTTGATGTACTATATTCGTAGCTGGATCTAAGTATCCCGTATGTTTTTCTCCATGAAGGATGAACCAAATGGGTATTTCCCGGTAACAATCAGGTTTCATGGGTAGGAATCCAAACATACTTCCATTTAAAATTTGGCTTTGGTATGTTTCTATGTATTGTCCAGCTGTCCGAGCAAACAGATCGCTTCTTCCAAGCAGTGCTCGCATCGCTATAGTCGGATTTGCCAGCGATTCAGCTCGTACTAAGCGAATGAGTGTCTGCATCGTTTGACAGGTATTATAGAATGATGACGTATAAGCAAATTTGAGTGAACGTTTTATTCCTAACTCTACTGCTTGCAGAGATGCTGCTAGCAAATCGGTAGTGACAATGCCTTTTTTTTCTTATTCGTATGGTTCTTCGCCTTCAGGTAGATTGGCACGTGCCCGCTTAATTCTAGACGTGTTTTCAGCTTGTCGTCTTAATCTTTGGACGTTTATAGAGTTTCCGTAATCCAGTTCTTTTTGTGAAAGTACACGGAAAGGCATTCCTTGGTCTGATATGTTAATTTCATTGCCCTCACAATCGACCGTTTGCTGTAGACTCGTAGTGGTTAAAGCTAGGCTAGGTTACCATCATCTGAGAGCCAACTGTTTTCCAGACTTTTTCCTGCAACAATTTTAGCTTTTAGGAGGCGACATTCGCCCGGCCGAAAAAATTTCCGATTTATACCTCTCCAACTCACCAAATTTGCCTAAAAATAAAGAATCCGCCTTCAGACACCTGCAACCATTATGATTTCACGACAAGTGTGTCTTAGAATTGGTGTTTCAATTTAAATTTTATTCAAAAATTGTAAAAATGCTCCAGCATCTGGGGGCTGCCGCCTCCAGGTCCAAACCCCTGCAACCACTATGTTTTCACGACAAGTGTTGCTTAGAATTGGTTTTTCAATGAAATATAACATCGACAAGGAAATTACAAGGGGATATTGGGTTTCTTAGAAGCTGTCAATTGGTATAATTTATTAATAACAAGAGTACATAATATTAGTACATAATACATACGTTATGTACATTATGTATAACATATGTAGTACATAACTAGCTAGTGTCTGTTTTTATGCAGCGATGGACTGAACCACATGGCTGTACTGACGGGCCATTTTTTAAAATTTAGCGATGAAGGTTTAATTGTTATTTTTATAGTTTCACATCAGAATGCTTTCGGTAAAGGGGTCACGGGGTCTGCACTTCAAAAAGTTTTCAAATTTTTTCTGTACATGCCTTTTTGACCAAACAGGACAAGGCCCCCTGCTTGGTGCTGAAAAAAGATAACCGAAAACTCAAGAATCGCCCCAGATCGCTGTAAAATGTTTCAAAAATTAGCACAAAGCAAAAAAATCGGTAAAAGTATCCCAATTTTTTTAAAATCTCCCATTTTTTGGCAAAAATTGGACAATTTTTGGGTTTTTCTCAGTTCAAGCCCCCAAACATTGGGAAAAGCCCCCGTTAAAATTTCAAAAAATCCGTGACAAGCTTCTACCAGACCAAGACTCCGTGTGCATGTATAATGATGACTGATAAACGTCTAAATCGGGGGCTCATGAGGCGAAAATAGATGGGAAAGCTGGTACGCACGCACTAGGCATGGGCACGTTTACAAAAATCTGTGAACGGTTAAACGCTCGCGTTTACGGATGAGAAAACGCGTTTAAACGTTTTGAACATTCTGAACATTTCCAAAATTTGGCCCCATAGCCATAACTGATTAATTTCAGTTAAATTATCAGTTAAAGTTATCAGTTAACTGTAACTTTAACTGATTTAATTTTTGGCCAATAACTTAACTGTAACTTTAACTGATTAAATTTTTGCCAAATAACTTAACTGTAACTTTAACGGATTTAAAATCTCATAACTTAAACAACCTTACTTCACCGGTCAAAACGAGTTATTTTAGTCTAAATTTTGGTTTTAAAGTTTTGCATCATCGTCAACTAATCATATCTTTGATTCGTTTAATCCGGAAATATATGAAAATTTCGGACTAAAACTAATCGGCCGACTTTTTTTAACTCGTTAAGTACGACATCCGTTCCTAAATTTTGGATAAATTTTTAATGTGTTTAATTCTGCTAGGATTGGCTCTTTGGCTTGAAGATTTATGGCATGGTTACTGAGCTAATAATTAAGCTGAGGAACACTAAAAACCCAATAATAATAAGTCAAAACGGCCGTTTGTTGAAAATATATTAGGAATACATATATTAAGAATCTAAAAATATTGAAAATATATGCACACGGGCATGTCAAAAATCTTCATTTAGATGTCAAAGTTTATCCTTTCATGTCACCATGCTAGCGCAAGTTGCACAGCGGCAGCAGAGTTATGTAAGTTTATTGTACCCGCATTTGTCACACTTATGGCCCTTTTAGAGGCAACGGTTCGTCCTGGAGAAGGAGTACGGGTGACCGATTCGCCCACCCGCATTTCGGCCAGCTGGTCACTTCTCGCCAGCGACTCTGCCCAAAAACTTTTTGCGCCAGTATCTACTAAATTGGGCAACTCATTTAACTGCTGCCTGTGTTTTCGTTTACAATGGGCTCATATAGTAGGAGAGTTTGACCCCGTGACCCGGCAGTGCTGCTTTTCTTGCTTTTGTTTTTCATCGGGCTAGGCGTGCGTTCAATTTCGTTGGCGCGGCAGACGCTGAGTAGTTTATTGTACCATGATTAGTGTTTGAGGAGCCCTGTGAAGTTTTTACCCTCTTCTGGGGCTTCTCTGAGAACTTCTGGGCATGAGGCTGCAACCTCTTCCAATTGTCCGATGATTAGTAGGGGCGTTTTGGAGCGTCAAACCAGGGCACTAAGCGGTTTAATGAGGTATCAGGGCGCGCCTCAAAATTGTTCCAGGTAAAGGCGGCATCATGTTAAAATGGAGAAGCGCAAAAAAGAGGGGTGAAAATTTGGCTAGGAGAGAGCTTGAGTCTGCAAGGATGCGCAATGCGTGCATTGGCTTGAATAGCTAAATTGAGTAACACTGTCTTAAATAGCTAGCGTAATGGCAGCCTTTCAATTCAAAAAATCGGTGGCACTCAGGGGAACAGACTTTGGCGTTTAATTTTTTTCAGCGACATTTTTGACCCTTGATGTATTGAAGAAAAGTTGTTCAAAATAAAAAGAGCTTTGATTTAAAGTGCATATTACGATAAACAATTTCGAATTTTTTTCAACATTATTGTAGGCTTAGCGAAATTTTTTTTATCGCGATATAAAGTAAGTATTCATTTCACAAAAATGTGTGTTTTTTAATTCAAAGTGATAAGCAATGAAATTTGTTGAAGCATTTCTGAGCTATTTAGTTGCGAATTTAGCAGTCCAAAAATGAATAACCTAAAAAGCTGCTAAATATTCGAAAATGTCAAAAATTTGATTTATTTTCTTAAAAAATTTAACATGAAATTTGGTGATTTTTTTAACGGAATTATACATTACTAGGAAAGGTTTATTTTTTATTTTTTAAAAAAGTGAAACGTGTGGGCAAGCCTCACAATTTTGCGCAGCGAAGTCGACTACTTTTTTTGACCTGGCTGCCTGCTGCCAATTCGGATCGAGTTGAAATTTTGCACAATGAAAGAAAAAATATAAATGAAGACTTCGAATTATTTAGATTTTTAAATTTTGACTCTCAGCATTTTTTGTAGCTGCTCAAACAAATTGATGATGATTTTGATGATTTTTCATTAATTGATTTTTGAAAAATTGATTTTCTAAAAATCAATCAATGAAGTCGAAAATCGAAGACATTTGACGTCTAGATTTTTAAATCTTTCAATCGACACCAAGTTCATCAAAATTGGTTAAGGTTTGCCGACCTAGGTCTAAAACGAAATTAGTGTGAATATAAAATTTTACATGGTCAAAAAATCCGATACAATTTCATTAAAGTGCGGAAGAGTATTGTAAATAAGTTTTTTTTGAGCCCATTTTAAATAACAAATAAGGGGGTATTGCTACTCATTGTATGAGTTTAGTTCCAAACATGACTTTTTTGCTGAGCGCTACCTTAAGCGAAATATAAAAATAAAAATCCGACTCTATAAAAAGAGAAGAAAACGGACCAATCCTTTAAAAGGAAATGACACAGGGAATAATTATTTAAAATATCAAAACAATTTATCACTCCCATCAACTTTTATCTGTAATGGATTCCGCACTTTCTACAATTTTATGGCCACGGTTTACTGGCCGAACAATTTTCGAAACATTTGTGTCCCACAATAATCTACAGAGTACAATTACAAATTCTAAGGCCAGGAATTTTTACCTAGTTGCAATTATGTACATGTCAAGTCTTAGTCTGAAACTAATATACGTGTTATGTGTTATGTGTTATGTGTTATGTGTTATAGTGTTATGTACGACCAGTGTTTAAAAGTCTGGTCGCTGTTGAGTGCGGTTGCTTCGCCGTTAGTTGCTATCTTTTAGTGAAATACTAGGTTCAAGGGAATCATTCATCAATTCAGCTTCAACATGCTCATCAGCGGAGGTTCCGGTAGGGTAGGCATAGTAGGTATTGAAGCTGGTTTTAGTTTGTCCACAATAGAGCGTAGTTCACGTGAGCTGAGAGATTGGTACAAGTGCGGCAGGGGCTTCTTTTAAACGGTAGGGTTGAGTCTTTTGTATCAATTGCATAATGGTCAGTTGCTCCGTCAGTATTGGCTCTATAGCTGAAAATAGCCTAGACAGTGCGTCAGCGCTCTTGTTCCTGTTGCGCCTTAGCGCAACATGTACTTTATACTTCGTTTGTATAGGATTTGCGAAATCTTCGAAAGGACATCCTTCCCTGATAGTTGGGGAAGGTTGATTCATTCCAATGTTTAATAATTACCCTGAAAGAAGGGCAGGTAAGGTCCGTGAATACAGTTACCTGTAATGTCGTTGTCAGTGCAACTGATGAAATTGGAGCTTCAAAAAATGGAGAACGAATCAAACCGTCAGTCTTCAGATTAATAGTCGGAAACTCTACCATCTGAGCCACCGATTTATGACCGTCACTATCAATAACTATGTAGTATACTGAATTTATTGGGGCCGTGCAGGGGAATCTTGCTTTTAGCAATCATCAATTTGCACACATTGTGACAGGAGACTTCCTTTTCACAAGAATTTTAGAGTTTTAAAAAATATTTGTTTACCAATGATTATCTCTGTAAATCAGGCTGACACATTAAACTAAATGTTATCTTCGCGCTGCATAGCAGTTATCAATCATCAGCGCAACAGGTACTCTATACTTTTTAACTTGCCAGTTTTTTGCACATTTTTTTGCCCAATAGTTGCTTCTTAAACTAGTAGGAACTAAGAACAATTTTTATGAACTTTACTTTTCGTTATCTATGTAACGCTAATCTGTGCTCCTGTTTGTAGCTTATGAACGCAGTATTGTTTCGAAAATTAAACTGTTCGCGTTTTATGTCCTTTGGAATCTAGATACAGCAACTGAGCTACGAAACTCTTTAATAAACAGACACGGTTCTCTACTTTTAAATTAGAACGTGTTTAGCAATTTTTGTTTGAGAGAATTTGGAACGGCTAAGCTGTAAATCTGTGCACATGAATAACTGAATTTCATATAATTTTGTCCACATAAAATGGCCGCGTTTGATATCATCTTTGGAATTGTGACACTTAAACCTCACCATGGAGGACTGTCCCAAGGCATAATACGAAGTGTCATGCTCTTCCCATTATTTGCGATTCGTTTGCGCAAATGGCCTAATGTTGTCACGCCCTACGCTCTGCCATCTGCTGGATGTTTGTCTTGACATATTAATAGTGCAAATAGCGTAAATAGCGCGCAGGGGTGAGTGGGTGTTTTTGGCTGGACACAATAATAGCGCAAATAGGAGGGCCTAGTACCAGTTCGCAAACCGTCACAGTTCGCAAACTAACAGTCTCGGTTCGCAAACTTTTTAATTACGGTCCAACTTTTGTCAGGGGCCCGGTTCGCAAACTCTGAGTCTCGGTTCGCAAACTCCTATTTAGTCCAATCAACACCTAATCTAACAGACACACAAAGACCAACACAAAATAAACTAAATAAAGGTCTAGGTCTTACTTTAGCTATAACTTCAACTTAAATTAAAGCAACTTTACTTTAACTTTAAATTAAAGTTAATTTAAAAAAGTAATATAAAAGTAATTAATTTTCGGTTAACTTTAACTTTAACTTAAATGAAAATGGTTTGACTTTTTGCCCTACTTTTTTTCAGCTTGAAACAATGCAGACATTGCCAGTAAGTGCAATCATTTTTGGTCGAAAGTTTGCTAAATTTATAAGCAAACCATGGAGTGATTATGAATTAAAACCCTGTCTATTTATACTGTAAAAGTGATATTATATTGCCTAAAGTCTCCCGCAGATAATCGTTGTAAAATTTTTATTCATTATCTGCAACTTGAGAGGTGAAATTTCTATGCATAGTTTTTCAATTGTTTGTTTGAACTTTGACCTTTAACAGGTGTGTTGGTGAGTTAATATGCAGGGGGTAAGAATATTTTTGTAGTACACTTTTGTGTGAAGTCTTTGTTACGTAAAAATAATAAACACGTAAGCTATTATGTTTGCCTACTAAAAGAAAGTTTGCGAACTGGTGCTACGAGTTTGCGAACCGGCACTAATTGACAATGAGTTAAAAAGTTTGCGAACAGGGCCTAAAATTTGCGAACTGGGCCCAAAAAGTTTGCGAACCGGTACCCAATCAATAGGAGTGTGGGGGCGAAATTCCTGTGTTCTGTGTACGTTTATACGTGACATCCACCTGGGTGTCCTTAAAGTTTCAAATTTATGGTATAAGGTTTTGAGTTTTCACGGTGGGCATGTCGTTAGAAATTCTTTGTTGGTTTCGAACGGATGATTTTGAAAAATTAAACGCCGAAATACATATTTATACTACATACATACCTAAAAAGTTGATGATCCTCTTGAACCGGGCGGTCTTGCCCACTTTACGCCTAGGCAATAGGGATGGCTTATGATTTAACGGACGAGAGTTTGAACAGTGAACAGTTCCAAAGACGGTTCTGATACAAGTGCGTGCGAAGAGCAGAAGTTGCAAAGCTTACGCGTAGCTAAAACTAAAATGGCAAAACTTTATTTAACCAAATTTGTTATCAATATTAACGGTTTAATATTATTATCAGCTGTAGCTGTTCTTTTTGTTATAAAGTTTAAAACGAGTCTTATTCAATTTAGACTGTTTGTACTGTTCAACTTTTTCAGTCTAATTTTGGTTTACTTTTTGTTCCTTCTAGAAAAGATACTATTGTTGTGAAACCAACTCTGCGCAGTGTAAAAGTAGCAGCTACATGCTGTTATGCGCATATGATTAATATGTAAATGCTGTATGGGAGCTGACTGTTCTTTTTTTGAAGACGGCGTTGTTCCCAATTTTAAACGAACTAATTGTAAAGAACACTTAGATCTTAAATTGTTACTTTGGATTGAATTTCGTTCTTTAAAATTTTTTGGGAATTGTAATGTGACTGTCTGGACTATTATCCGTTTTCCAGTTTCAAACTTCAAAATGTGGCATAACTAGTTCTTCAGTTAATAAGCAAACTTAATGTAGGTATATTATTATTAATAAAAAACATTAATTACCTATAACTTTGAATATTTATTGAGCGATTATTAGTCGTTTTTTCAGTATTTTTAGTAAACAGTATTTTTACGGATTTCAGACTTTTTGTAATTCAAAGTTTTTTAAATCTTAAGATATCAGCTTAAATCACCAAATTAAGAAGCAGACTCCTAAAAGGAATAAAATTCCTTCCTAGAGAGTTCAATTGGTGTTTTGAAATCAAAAATTCAGGGCACTCAGCTAATTGTTTAGAATCGAACCACTGACCTCTAGTTTACCAGAAACTTGGACTAACCACTGCGCCACTTCATCTATGCGCCAAAAGTGTTAATTATTCCAAGGTTACAAAGTGTCAATTACATAATTCAATTAAAATACTTAGCATTTTTGCTTAAAATTAAAATAAACTTTTTCATTGTGAATATGTTCAATAGGTACTTCAATTTTTCTGCAAATTGAATACCGTGTTCTCATAGTTAACCTTCATGTCCCCCACATTTGAAACAAGCTAACTGGTATAAACCAGCAGTGTGAAAAACATAGGGAATAGTGTACGTACGCATTCGCGTTGCATGCAATTCATATACAGTTATGATTCTAATAATTCCGCTTTCAGGCGGAATAAAAAACTCAAGTGATAATAAATTTAGTAGAACTCTAAGAATAGAACTCTAACTAGGAATCTTGAAACTCAAATAAGTTGTTGTTGAAACTCAAATTCTGTTTTATACTTTCCTTATCCAATTCATATCGCTATCATTTTGCCCCCCAAAACGTTTAAAAAAAGCTGCTTAACGAATTATTGTGATTATTTTGTTAACAAACTAAAGGTCAAATCCGGTTCGATTATCAAAATATATCAGCCTAAGTATATAGTATTAATATATAGGTTGAACTTGGGAATATCGAACTGAAAGTGTTACAGTTATGACTAACAAAGGCGGTGTCTTTTCCTGGGTATAGCACAAAACTATGTATAACGAATGCATACACGAGTTCAAGTCTAGCAGCAGCTACTACTTTGTAACACATAATACCACCTATAACTTGCACACCAGCTGACCGAAATCTGTGCAAAATCTGTCTTTTGTTCTTGCTCCTGTTTCCTTCAGGACAAGTATACTTTGTAACACGGTCATTGACTCATTACTTGACCTATGTCAGCAGGGCTCAGTCATTTTACTCATGCTATATGTCCACATCTGCACATAGACACTAATGTTAATTCGTAAGTATTCCTTCGCAGACTGACTACCATCAAGCGTGCTCTCATGTATTTTTACGCACGCTGCGTAAGGGACACGCCGAGTGCGTGGCACGAGCGTTCCCCTGCACGCGCGCATTCAGATGTATGAAACCAGGAGCAGCCAATCAGACACTGCTAGACAAAACAAATCTTATAGCCGAGGGGGGCATATGCAGTTCAAATTAAGAAAACAAGAGCCAGTTAGGAGGAAGTAAAACTTTAATATCGAAAGACGTGTTAGTTTTTCACTGGCTGTTTTGATTTAGCTTGTTAAAAGTAAATTTTGCGTCCAAATGCTTGATTGGTGACGTGCATGACCCCCACGGTTGAAACACGCTAACTGTTAAAAGTTAGCACTGTAAATAAAAAACAAGTTTCCCCTAAAAAGGGCATGGTTCCTCCCCAAAGATGTTCATATTTTCAAGACTCTCATGAGAATCTACATAATGTAGAGTTTAGTGACTGTTCCGTATTTTAGCTGAATTGGCCTGACTGAATAGTGCACTGGTCCAAATGTTGAAAGTCCGAAATTGAGACACTACAGAATTCAATTGCCAGTAGTTCGAAAGGATGGGGATTACTAGGGCCCTATTTAATATTTATCAAAACATGCCTAATGATCTTCGCAATTGAAAATTTTTGTCGTTTAAAATCTTGGATCATGATCGAAACATTTTTAACGCGAACATAATACTGAATTATTGGACTAAATTTAATGTTAGCAATTTTTCAGCTGCAGACAATTTCAACGACGTGCATTTTGCTTCGATAAAGAAATGAGACAGGTTCCTCAGGCAGTGGCAGGCTGGCAGGGTTTGTGTTTGTCATCTGTTGCTTCCTAGGTCTGTGTTTTCTGTCTATCTGTAGTCTAAGGTGCTGTTAGTTTATGAATATGGTCGTAGTTGGCTCGTGGTTGCTTTGAGTCTAGGTTTGTGTTGCTGTTGCTTTGAGTCTAGGTTTGTGTTGCCTGTAGTTTAAGGTGCTGTTGGTTAGAGATTTGAGAACAGGATCATCTTAGTTGGCGCGCTGTTGCTTTGAGTCCACGTTTGTGTGTTGCCTGTTGTCTAGCTATTGCTTTGAGTCTAGGTTTGTGTTGCCTGTAGTTTAAGTTGCTGTTGGTTTAAGAATTGAGAATAGGATCTCAGTTAGCTCGCTGTTCGTTTGATTTTAGGTTTGTGTATTGCCTGCAGTCTAAGATGCTGTTGGTGATGTTGTTTTGTGTATTCGAATGGGGTCTTAGTTGGCTCGCTGTTGGTTTGAGTGTAAGGTTTGTGTGTTGTCTGTTGACTGTTGTAAGGTTGTAAGGTGTTGTAAGGTTTGTGTTGCCTGTAGTTTAAGGTGATGGTATTTTGTGATTTGAGAAAAATATCTTATTTGGATCTCTGTTGATTGAGTTTAGGTTTCTGTGTTGCCTGTTGTCTCGCTGTTGCTTTCAGACTAGGTGTCTGATTTGTGTAGCCTGCAGTTGAAGGTGCTGTTGGTTTCAGAATTGAGAATAGGATCTTAGTTAGCTCGCTGTTCGTTTGATTTTAGGTTTGTGTGTTGCCTGCAGTCTCGCTGTTGCTTCAGTCTAGATTAGTGTTGATTTGAGTCTAGGTTTGTGTTGCCAGTAATCTAAGTTGCTGTTGGTGATGTTGTGTTGTGTTTTTGATGGAGTCTTAGTTGTCTCGCTGTTGGTTTGAGTTTAGGTTTGTGTGTTGTCTGTTGACTCGCGGTTGCTTTGGTTCTAGGTTTGTGTTGCCTGTCGTTTAAGGTGCTATTGTTTTGAGATTTTGGAATAAGATCTTACTTAGATTTCTCAATTTCTGTTGATTGAGTTTAGGTGTCTGTGTTGCTTGTTGTCTCGCTGTTGCTTTTAGTCTAGGTTTGTGTTCTGTGTCTTTGAGTCTAGGTTTGTGTTGCCTGTAGTTGAAGGTGCTGTTGGTTAGAGATTTGAGAACAGGATCTTAGTTGGCTCGCTGTTGGTTTTAGTTTAGATGCGTGTGTTGTCTGTTCGTTCTCTCGCTGTTGGTTTGAGTCTAGGTGTGTGTTGCTTTGAGTAGCTTTCAGAAGAGGGTCTTGGCGTGCTGGTGCTTTGACTCCACGATTGTGTTTTTTGCCTGTTGTCTCGCTGTTGCTTTGAGTCTAGGTTTGTGTTGCCTGTAGTTTAAGGTGCTGTTGGTTTGAGGTTTGAGAATTGGAATTAAGATGGCTCGCTCTCGCTGTTGCTTTGAGTCTAGGTTTGTGTTGCCTGCAGTCTAAGTTGCTGTTGGTGATGTTGTGTTGTTTTTTTTTGATTGGAGTCTTAGTAGTCTCGCTGTTGGTTTGAGTTTAGGTTTGTGTGTTGTCTGTTGGCTCGCTGTTGCTTTGAGTCTATGTGTGTTGTGTTCGCTTTGAAAATGGGGTCTTTGTCCGGGAGACGCCCACTGATCAACTTAATTCAACGGCTTGCGCTGCGCTGCAGTAATATATATAATAAAGACAAAGTGTAAGAGCTCGGTCTGGAGGCTGCCCGCTGGTCTCGATCCGCCCCCGGGTGATCTCCAGCTTCTAACCAATCAAATGATGTTAAACATATATACCAAGATTAGACGTTACAAACAAACCGCCCTGGCGTAACGGTTCTTTACGGCAACTAGTGAGGATAATCTCCACTCTCCAGTTTAATTTGTTGTTAAAATTGCCAACGATGTGTGTAAAAATTAAAACTATCGGCGAGCTGCTTTCATCTAAGGTGGTAGTTGCTTTTTCGAAGTTTTTGTCATTCTTATGTAAACTGTGCGCCCACAGAATTCAAGCTACGAATGACGCTTGAGCACGAATTTGTGACACAGCAATTTAATGGTCAAAATTCCCTTGCATCGCTCTTAAGTTGTTCAACTTTTCATCTGTGGACATTGTTAGAGAGCTTTATTACAAGGAAATATTCTAAATTTTCGATGCTTTTGTTTTTATGCTATTTTCTCAGTAAATTGACTAGTTTTTAAAAAACTGGGGGACATACTTGGGGATTTTAGACGTGTCAAAAAACCTTATCAACCTTCAGCCTAACAAGCAGACGTAAGAAACAGGGCTATGGCTTTATAAAATTCCTACTATTTTGGAAAAAAGTTTTCTTTAGCCGCGTATACTGAAAACAAGTTACAAGATGAAGTTTCAATGAATGGCAAACCTTCAGGTAAGATATAGTTCTACTTAACGCAAACCTCTTGTGATTTGAATTTCTAAACGCTGAGCTATAGCTTTCCAGAAAAACACCTAAAAATTGCCAAAGATGTGAGTAAACTAACGGCGGGCTGATTTTACTTAGCTCAGGTTTAAAATTCTTAGGTTGATTCAAGTCCGCTGCAGTAATATGGTGAAGACAAGGTGTAAAAGTTTGGACCAGAGGTAGAAATGACATTCCAAAACCTCCGAATTAAACAAATTTTGTACTTTTGCTAGCATAAGGCTAAGCACTGAAGTTTGCTAAACCCCACCATACACACATCACCATCCCGATCACACTTTGAGCCAATGACACACAGTGTGGATAATCTTATGCATCAGAATCAGGCCATCAAATACGTAAAGTCCTAGCCTCTGTACATCTAGACTACCCAGTAGCTAGCTAGTAGTTACTACCTTACAGATAAAGGATAAAACGCATGGTGCTACAAAGGGTAGCTTGCTTGTCAGAACTAGAAGTATCTCTGCTGTGTTGCTTTAATCTCTTGTCCTGAAAAGGGCATTTGGGATAATATGGTGCAACTGCTGGTCTGGCCGCTCGTCTTCAAGGCCAGCTAGTTTTCGGTCCGTCCGCCAACCGGCACTTTCATGTTCCCTGCGGGCTTGTGGAGCGGGTGGCCTGGTGATGTTACTGCCTTCCGAGTGCCGACTGAAACCGACTGCCTGTCGGCTACCTGCACTTGCACAATGGTTGCATTAGTGGCAAACTGAATTGCGACCAGACGAATGCTAATTTGCATATTAGTGCTTCCTGTCTGCGTAGTAGCCAATCATAAAGCGGCCTAATTTAAAGGCCCGCCCCCGTCTGGCTTGCTATTGGTTGAAATCCAATTCTCATTTGCATATCGACTCGGATTGGACCGTCACATTGTCAAATGTCAATTTATGAATATTACAAAATCTGGCACAGGGGGGGTTTGCAGAGACGGAAAAAAGAAACCAGTAAAAAATTTCATGTTGTCAAAAATAATAATGTCAAACTTAAAATCTTTTTGTTTATTTTCAGGTTCTTCCAATCATCGATTGAGATGTTTTTTTAGAAGTATTCAGTTTTATATTTAGTTTAGGTAGAATCGGGACCCCCCCATGTGGGTAAAATAGATCAGGTCGTTTGGGGGCTAGGATTACACACAAATCATAGGCCAGCCTGCTGCACAAATTACGTTTTTCTGTTATCGGAGCAAAAACCGATAACAAAGGTTCCTTCTCTGGAAGGAACAACAAATGGCAAAGCGTACGTACGGAGTCGCGTTGCATGTATTTCTTATAATAAAGTTATGATTCTAATAATTCCACCTTCAGGCGGAATAATATTTAAGTGGCTCTAAGCAACATATTCGGTAGGACATTAACATTTGACAAGGATAAATCTTGTTTCGAATTTTCTCAATACCATCACATTGCGATAGAAACTCGAGAGTTTGATTGCTCAATATGATGCAAATTTGATAGTTACTCAGAGTGAAGTTTTTTAAATTTCAATTTCAAATTATGGTGATATCTATTTATTAGTAATTGTTTTTATTATATCTTGTATGTAATAGTTACTAAATATTAAATAATTAAATAATAATTTGTTTTCTACAGTTTGAAACAATGATTTCGGAATTTGTGGTGCGTCAGATTCTACTGCATCCATACGTGACCGTTTTTGCAGTGGTTTTTGCGATTTACTATCTCCTAAAACGAAGACGTTGTACGCTGCCGGGACCAACAGGCTTGCCTTTGATTGGTTATGCCCCGTTTTTGAATCGCAAAAAACCATGGGAAACTTATACTGAGCTGGGACATAAACACGGTGCTATTTTTCAGGTTCGTTGAACTTTTGCTTCGAATTAATAAATGGATTACAGAAATACTAATAATAAACTAATAATAAATATGATCACTCTGCAATCACTTAGGACCGATCACTTTAATGGTTTAACCTTATTAAGGGGGCGCTCCGGGAATCGGGGGTTACATCGAAAATTGGCAAAAAAATTGGCAAGTGTCGAACTTTACTATACATATATGTACTATGGCACAAAAGAACACTGGAGGCAAAATTTCAAATCACGTGATCATGTCACGTGACTCCTAGAGCACCAAACATGAGTAACTTTTCGGCAAACAATAACTCTGCTTATACTTTGCATATAGTTACACTTTATATACCAAAATGTAGCTTATGTGCTTCTCTAGTTGAACATTATTTTGGTTTTTAACATTTATGTCAGTTTTGGATAAAAAATGTCATTATGTGTTTTCAAAGTCGAACTCTGAGCAAGAAAATTCATATAAAAAAAATTCTAAGCTTTATTTTAAAAAACTAAAAAATTGTTCAACTGCGCAGAGCCTAAGGCTATAATTCTGCAAAATTTTGTAGAAAAATAACTTACCAGCATTTTATAATCGAATGCCGAAAAATTGGTTTTGTATTCACATAGCCTATATTTGAGTCTGCTGCTTCTCAAAATGGTCTATTGTGCAAATTTTTGGCACATAACGCAACAAAATTGTTTTAATTTTTAATTACAACTAATAAAATCTACGTACCGTCTGTTTGCAAAACCTCAAAAAGCGTTGATGCACTGGCTTACTTGTTGAATTTGTGTAAAAGTCGAATAAAATCAGTAAATTGTCCAATTTTTTCCAAATTTTTTGCTGTGGAGATATGCACGTCAAAACATCAGAAATAGTATTTTGGGAAACTTTCCTTCAAGTGTCAAGAAAGGGAGGGGGGATTCTTACCGAAAGAAAGACAGCATCATCATCAGAATGACCCAGGGGGGATTCGAACCACCCATCTCTGGATCTGCAGACCAGCGCTCTACCGTTGAGCTACTGGGCCGATGGTGAGCTGTCGTAAATCCCTTTAAGTACTCTAGGGGCCTATCTTACTTCACATCCCTCCCCTTCTAGTAAACTTCGGCCCGAAGTTTCCCTGGGCTGTGCACCGCTACTACAAGCTATGGGCAGCCCGGAGTGGGGGAGTGCCGCCGGGAGCCGTCCCTATCATTCTCTATAAGGCCAGTGTCGCGAGGTCGCTCCCTAACCTCATCATCAGCGAACACTGCCAGGGACTGATAAGCTCACACTCCTAGCCGGGACAAGGAGCGGCTCCACTGCTAAGCTACAACCGGCTATCTCATTCCTCCATATACTCACCACCACTCTGCCCATGCCCATTCGCAGTCTAATGGGGTGCAACTAGTCACCCAACAGCCCAACGCTACCTCACTCAGACCACGACCAGGGGATTCGGAGTTCGGCATGGAAGCCTCGCCATGTCAAGAAAGGGAGGGGGGATTCTTACCGAAAGAAAGACAGCATCATCAGAATGACCCAGGGGGGATTCGAACCACCCATCTCTGGATCTGCAGACCAGCGCTCTACCGTTGAGCTACTGGGCCGATGGTGAGCTGTCGTAAATCCCTTTAAGTACTCTAGGGGCCTATCTTACTTCACACAAGAATGATAGGTCATTTTGGCTGTTTTTAAAAAATACGGCCCAAATCCTTGATTCCCGGAGCGCCCCCTTAAGTGTAGTAATCTAATTTTAGTCTGACAACGGTTAAATTTTAATCAAAACTCAAGTTTCATACCTAATTACAATATCAATCGGTACTACAACACCACAACGTAAGATACCTATCTGAAGACAGCTTGATCGAAGTATGAATTGATTTAAATAAGAGCAAACAGGAATAATAAAAATGACCTACTTTCGAAAAAGGACTTTAATATGATCACTTAAAAAAATCTCTTCAGAGAAACAAACAGGTAGGTAGTAGGTGACAAAAAATTTAAAAATAATCCGTCTTGTTTGAGCAACAATTTGAATAGTTTTTTTATAAATTTACCAATGATAATAAATTATATTTTCAAAAAGTTTTTTAGTTATTTTTTAGGTTTCGATCGGACCGCAGACCACTGTGATCCTAAACGACCTATCTGTAATGCAAGAAGCCATGAATAAACAAGTGTTTGCTGGCCGACCCAATCTATTGTCGCTGGAAATATTTTCCGAAAGTGGTCGATCTCGCTTTGCCTTCAAAACTGGCAACGCTCATTGGCATTTTCTGCGCAAAACAGCCCGGAGATCACTCAACCTGTTTGCGTCGTCAAGAAATAGTAAATTGCAAAAGGTTAAATTTATGGACATGCGTTAGAATCGATCATACTTTATATCCGTTAATCAGACTTATATATATACGATATATACCAACATAATCTATAATATATTTGTGGCTTTATGTTTATACAATATCGATATGACATACTATATATATATGTCATATATATATATATATATATATATATATATATATATATATAGAAACGACTTAGATATGGGCCCTAGTGCTGTGATTTTTTTCATAGTTTTACCTTTTTGGTCTTAGGAAAAAAGGTCAAGACATATTGGATGTACGAACCACCTTTTTGTAGATCTGCAGACTAGCGCTTTATTATCTAACCACTTTAAGTTGCTACGCCGAGTGTTGACTGTCTTTGGTTCACCTATATATTGGGTCTGCAACTTATTTGAATGGGATGGATTAGTTATTAACTACACTGACCGCTAAAATCTAAAGTCTGACCAGAAACTGCTGAGCCCTGAGGCAGATCAGGGTGGTAATTATTGGGACTACTCGCTGTACTTTTGAACTGGATGTCTGCAATCTGCAACTTGCTCTTTTTATGAAAAAATTGCATGTTTTCAAGCGAAAAGGTTCATTTTTTTCGTCTCAGGGTTCAGAATTTTTGGTCAGATTTCAATTTTGAGTAAGACCTCGATATAAAAATAGCCAAATATTTTTCAGGTTGTGGAAGAGTCCCTAGAATTGTTTTACAAGGAAATCGACTCTAATCTAGACGTAGCTTGGGATCCACATCCGGTGATCATCAAATCAGTTGTGGGCGTGATTGGATCGGTTTTGTTCGGCATGCATTTTGATCCGGACCATCCGGGCATTTTAAGTTTCATCGACACTGTTCCAATCATTAGTAGTTTCTTCGAAAAAACGGCGCTGGCTGTTTTCGTTCCTTTTCGCCGCTTTTTCTTCCGCAAACAAATTGAGGATTTTCTCAAAGCTATTGGACAAACCAACCGCTTATCTCATCCCCTGATTTTGGCCAAATCGCCACATGTGGAAGGAGATGAGGTTAGTATACGGTTCATTTTGTTCCGATACCAGCAAAAGTACATATTGAGAAGAGTTCGACACTCTACCCAGTATTGGGCTCTGTTTCCTGCAAGGCTAAACACGTCTAAGTGTGCATGTGTGCTTTCAAAAATACTTAGGCTTAGGTAAGGTTTAAGGATTAGTACCATGGTGGTTCTTATAAAAAATAACTTACAGCATAGTAATAAAGGCCAAGTCACACAATCAAACTGGCTCCGGACTATATTCGAAGCAAGTTTGGTCCGGAGCGAGTTCGGAGCAAGTTCGATCGTGTAAATTGGCCTTAATGAAGTTACTTTTGGCAGGTCAGAGATGTAATGGAGGGTCTTGTGAAAGTGGCCTCGGAATTGTCGCCCGAAGAACGCAGGGAGTACAACGCAACGGAAGAAAATGTCAAATTCATCGCGGAAGATTTGTTTGGTGCTGGATTTACAACAACTACCGAGCTTTTCCGATGGCTGCTAAATTTGCACGCCATTTTTTATGAGAAACAACGGAAAGTCCATGAAGAGCTGGATAAGATATTGGATGGTCAACCTGCGGTCATGGCCGATGAAATAAAGCTGCCTTATTTACAAGTATTTTGAATGGTCGATTTATACCTAAGCCCAATTCCAACTTGTTTGTACTTATCTTTGCCCTTACTGTTTTGTCCCTAAGCCATAGCAGCTTTTTGCATAAACAAAGCTGGGGTCAGCAGTTTGTGTTCGCAAAATTAAGCAAAATGCCTTGTCGGTTTCTCTCACTTTCGTTTAAAAATTATTTTTTGTCCTTGACCCTATGTTCTCAAGCAAAAAACATAACCCGAGCTTTATTGTAGTATGTGAGTTCAGCCTTCATTCAAAATTGTTCGTTTATTTGAGAAGCCTTTTTTGACAATTTTTTTGGGCTGAGGGCCTTGTTGCATTAAAATGATCAATACAACACTGTTAAACTGGTAAATTGTCAGAGTGTTGCACTGTTAGATTGTGCATGTTTTTATGGAACCGGGTTCGGGGGCAGCGTTCTTGCCTTTGGTTAACACGCAATCACCACATATAACGCAAAAGTTCCAGTCCCCTCTAGTTTCCCTAACCCTCATTTATAATACTCGACTAATTTTTTGATTTCACAGAAACATCCCCATAGCCCCTCATTTGAAGCTGAGTCACTAAATTTAATTTTCAGGCTTCCATGACCGAAGTTTTCCGATTCGCTACCTTGTTCCCCCTGGCGGTTCCCCATTCTACGATGGAAGACGTTGTATTTCGTGGTTACTTTATCCCAAAAGATGCAGTGGTCTTCCCAAACTTGTGGGGATTGCATCACGATCCCAAGATTTTTCCTGACCCATTTGATTTCAAGCCAGAAAGATTTCTGAAAAATGGCGCAATTAATTCGGAAGTGAGTCTGAAATAAACGCGAGTAGTTGTAATATACCTAATGCTACGAAGAGTACATAATAAATAGAATATGACAGTCTGTCTGACAGCTTAACTACATATGTGAACAAAAGACCTCCAACAACCCTACTCCAGATTTTTGTGGCTTTGCAGCTGACCCAATACGTGTTTCCGTTTAATATGGGCAAACGACGCTGTGTGGGAGAAAGTTTGGCCAGACAGGAGCGTTCTGTTTTCTCAAATCCTGCAAGGCTAAACACGTGAAAGTGTGCGCCTGGGGGAACAGGTATCAAAGGAAAACTTCGGGAAGCGAAATTAGATTACATGACCGGATTAGGATGAGGGGCTATGGGGATGTTTCTGCATCAAAAAATAGCTTGGATTCTTTATAAATGAGGGGTTAGGGGGAAACTGGGAAGGGAACTGGAACTTTTCTTATATGGTGTGGATTGCGTGTTAACCAAAGGGCAAGAACGCTGCCCGAACCCGGTTTCCATAAAAAACATGCACAATCTAACATGGAATTACCAGTTTGAAGCGTGTTGTATTATCCGTTTTAGCTCACCCAAAAAAATTGTCAAAAGGCTCCAAAAAAGACAGCATAGTGAATAAAGGCCAAAACTCACTACAATCAATGAAGCTCCGGTTACCTTTTTGCTCGGCATAGGGTAGAGGACGAAAATAATTTTTTTAAACGAAAGTGAGAACCGACAAGGCATTTTGCTTTAATTTTGCGAAAACACAACTGCTGACCCCCAGCTTTGTTTATGCAAAAATTGTATGAGAACGGTAAGGGCAAAGATAAGTACAACGAGTTCTAATTGGGCTTCCAGCATATCGACCATTCAAGTACTTGTTAATAAGGCGGGGTTAGTTCATCGCCAGTAAGGCACAGGTTCGCCCCGTCCAATTCTTATCCCAGCTCTTCAGTGAACTTTCGGTTGTTCTAATTAGGGGGAGAGATGGGGCGTCGATTTCACACATCCGGAAAAGCTGGGCTGTTGTGGTAAATCCAGCACCAAAGCTCCCGCCGATGATTTGACATTTTCTTCCGTGAGCTCTCCCATTCTTCGGGCGACGCATTCGAGGCCGCTCCACGAGACCCTCCCATTACATTCTGACCTGCCAAAAGTCTGTGAGCTTCCATTAAGGCCGATTTACACGATCGACTTGCTCTGGTTGCTCAAACTTTCCGCTCCGGTCCCGAAACTTGCTTGCGATAGGAGCTTACTTGATTGTGTAGTTTTTATTATTATGTGTAAGCTTGTGGACCTTAACCTATGTAATCTAAGCTTAAGTATTTTTGAAAGCGCGAAGGCAAGTCTATGGTTTGGAGCGAGTTTGGAGGCCAACGAGGCAAGTGTCGAACCTTGTAAATTGGCCTGATGAAGTTACTTTTGTGAACTTAGAACAATGAAGGCCGTATTGCTAACCTCATCTGCCCTTCCAGAATGTGGCGATTCGAAGCAAGGATGGGACAATAACGGTTTGTTGTGCAATAACTTTAAGGTAAAGAATCCTCGAATTTTTGCCGTGAAGATTTGTTTGGTGCTGGATTTCCCACAACGGTACCCAACTTTTTCCGATGGGTGTGATTGCACGCCATTTTTTATGAGAACAACGGAAAATCATGAAGAGCTGGATAAGATATTGGATGGTCAACCTGCGGTCATGGCCGATGAAATAAAGCTGCCTTATTTACAAGTATTTTGAATGGTTCGATTTATGCCTAAGCCCAATTAGAACTTGTTTGTACTTACTCTTGCCCTTACTGTTTTGTCCCATAGCAGCTTTTTGCATAAACAAAGCTGGGGTCAGCAATTTGTGTTCGCAGATTTAAGCAAAATGCCTTGTCGGTTTCTCTCACTTTCGTTTAAAAAATTATTTTTTTGTCCTTGACCCTATGCTCTCAAGCAAAAAACGTAACCCTAAAAATTATTGTAAGATGTAAGTTCAGCCTTCATTCAAAATTGTTCGTGTTATTTGGGAAGCCTTTTTTTACAATTTTTTTGGGCTGAGGGGCTTGTTTCATTAAAATGATCAATACAACACTGTTAAACTGGTAAATTGTCAGAGTGTTTCACTCTTAGATTGTGCGTAATGTCTCTTTATGGAACCGGGTTCGGGGGCAGCGTTCTTGCCTTTGGTTAACACGCAATCACCACATATAACGCAAAAGTTCCAGTCCCTTCTAATTTCCCTAACCCTCATTTATAATACTCAACTTATTTTTTTGATTTCACAAAAACATCCCCCCATAGCCCCTCATTTGAAGCTGAGTCACTAAATTAATTTTCAGGCTTCCATGACCGAAGTTTTCCGATTCGCTACCTTGTTCCCCCAGGCGCCACTTCTACGGAATATCGTTGCATGATTTGAGAAAACAGCAAAAACAGCTCCTGTCTGGCCAAACTTTCTCCCACACAGCGTCGTTTGCCCATATTAAACGGAAACACGTATTGGGTCAGCTGCAAAGTCAACAAAAATCTGGAGTAGGGTTGTTGTGATGTGCTAGTTGCATCATATTAGTTAAGTCTTGGAGCAATAATGTGGTGAGTATGACACTCTTCCCATTGACCAGCTATTCAACGTGGCAGATGCGTAATGTAGCACCTAGGTGGCGTAAAACCGCTCAGCATTAGCAGTATGTAATAAGTAACCCCTGACTTTGTCGGGTAGTACACTAGAATCAGCCCCTCAACGTAACTATCATTCGATGAAAACCTGTCAATTAAAGTACGTCCGGGAAGTTTTCATTGGTAATCAGATACACATGGGGGGAGGGGGGTCAACACCCACCTCGACCCTCCCACCTCCCCTCTGATGGTAAAAAAAGGCTCCAAGCTCCGCCTACATTTTAAGTACTGTAATCAACCTCTAATTGGTTGGTTGCGAAATAAGTAGGTAAATACCAGACGAGTTTTTCAGTCGGTTTCACTTCAAGCTGCTAATATACGGGTCAATGGTCAGACAGAGTGTCATATTCTTCCTATTATGTACTCTTCGTAGTATTAGGTATATTACAACTACTCGCGTTTATTTCAGACTCACTTCCGAATTAATTGCGCCATTTTTCAGAAATCTTTCTGGCTTGAAATCAAATGGGTCAGGAAAAATCTTGGGATCGTGATGCAATCCCCACAAGTTTGGGAAGACCACTGCATCTTTTGGGATAAAGTAACCACGAAATACAACGTCTTCCATCGTAGAATGGGGAACCGCCAGGGGGAACAAGGTAGCGAATCGGAAAACTTCGGTCATGGAAGCCTGAAAATTAAATTTAGTGACTCAGCTTCAAATGAGGGGCTATGGGGATGTTTCTGTGAAATCAAAAAAATAGTTGAGTATTATAAATGAGGGTTAGGGAAACTAGAAGGGACTGGAACTTTTGCGTTATATGTGGTGATTGCGTGTTAACCAAAGGCAAGAACGCTGCCCCCGAACCCGGTTCCATAAAAACATGCACAATCTAACAGTGAAACACTCTGACAATTTACCAGTTTAACAGTGTTGTATTGATCATTTTAATGCAACAAGGCCCTCAGCCCAA
>JASANF010000662.1:0-28075 GCA_030248245.1 Trissonchulus sp. WLG1_4
GGGTGATAGGCTACACAATGACATATTGATCGGGTTGATTGGTCCTATAATGGCTAAGTAATCGACCATGCCCGTAAAATGTGCGGTATGTTTTTAGCCAAAAACAGCCATAAGGTACCTAAACATAGCTATAGCTAACCACCAGGTAATAATTCAGCTTAATTTTTTATATTACCGTGTAGTCCTAATGATAAGCTATAAAATGAGCTATTGATCGGGTTGATCAGTCAAGTAATAGCTGAGCTACAGCTAGTTTACCTAAAATACGTAGTCTACCGTAAGCCACCTAACTAGTTTATAGCCACTAGTTGGCATCAATTTAAACGCCCTAGGCTATACACGTGTGTTATTCAATTTAAAAAAACTACCGGAAAAACCACACATTACGTAATTCACAAAAAAAACACACTAATAAAATTGTAAAATAGTAAGAAATTAAACATGTAAAATTATTAACATTAAAAAGTGAAAAATTATTAAAATTTAAAAATTTAAATTAAAAAAAATTTAAATTTAAAAATCATTATTAAAATTAAAAATTTACGGAATTTAAGGCTCCTCCCCACCCAATTCGCTAGACTGGAGCTAGACTGGAGCCAGACTGGAGCTTACACGTTAAAGATAGCGGCTCCTCCCCACCCGGCTCCTCCCTACCCAAAAATAGTGTTTGTGACCGGCCGGAATTTTCGGCCGGCCGGCCGGCCGCCGGCCGGCCTGATGGTCGCCGGCCGGCTCCGGCCGGCCGGCCGGCGGGCCTGCCGAAAAATGCCGGCGCCGGCCGGCCGGCCGGGAAAAGCCGGCCGGCCAGCCGGCTAAAGTCAGCCGGCCGCCCGGCCGGTCACAATCGGCCTGCCGGCCGGCCAGCCAGGTTCAACCGAATGACAAAATTAGGCCGGCATTACAATTCGGCAGGCTAATTTATGCCAAAATGACACTCTGGACTTGGATCAATTGGTTTTACCCAAAAATTCGGCCGCTGCGGCCGGCCGGCCGGAAAGTTTCACCGGCCGGCCGGCCGGCCGGCCGGCTTTTACCGGCCGGCCGGCCGATCACAGCCGGCCGGCCGGCCGGCGGCCGGCCGGCCGGCCGAACTTCTCCGCCGGCCCGGCCACCGGCCGGCGGCTTTCGCGGCCGGTCACAAACACTACCCAAAAAGCCCTGAGATCCCCTCACTATACTACTGTCATGGAAACATCAACAACATAATTAGAGGTGTTTTCAAGTTGAAGATGTTAAGCGTGCTTTAAACTTAGCCAAGATTAGTAATAATAGTGTTCAAAGTGGAAGTGTCAAAAAGCAGACGTCAAAAGTACATAAGAAACTCACAAAAAAAGCTTGACTTTTGTATTGACGTCATAAGGACGTCTTTGACGTTATACTCAAAAGAATCTGGGGGGGGGGTACTGACAGACCAATCGGTGACTTTTTGAATGGCTAGCAGAAATGTACAGTTCACACAGATTAGCTTGTATTTCATAAATGCACTGTCGTAGCCTTTGGATAGTTTTGGGCTTAGTTTTTGCTCAGAAACAAGCATTAGGTTATGAACTAAATAGGCGTTTTGAGATCGCCGACTGCATTAGGCCAAAAAGTGTAACTCCATCCTTTATAGAGACGCACTCTTGATATATGACGATGATATGAATAAAGCTAAAAAATAAAATGCGTGGCATGCTAATTTAAAAGCCGTGCATAATTTAGACAATGACATAGGAGCAGAATTCAGTTACTGATCTTAAGTTAACTATATAATTTCTATTTAAAACCTAGCTAAGTTTGAAATTAAAAAGTTTCCTATGTAGGATATTTTTAATGAAGTGGCATCTGCAGTTTTGATGTATGCTCTACCGCACCCTAGAGATAAAGGAACTAGACTTAATATCCACTGGTTAACTTAACCAAAGTCAAGCGGTCAATCACGACAACGTTCCAACTGGTGCTTAGTATTGCGATTTGCTTGATTATCTTGCGAAATAAGATGGGCCCTCTAGAATACGTAACGGCATTTACGACAGCTCATCATCGGCCCAGTGGCTCCATCTCCACAGTATGTACAGTGCCAGTCTGCTTGTCTGCAGATTTAGGGATGAGTGGCAAATTACCCCTGAGTCATCCTAATGATGATGATGTCTTTGTTTTAGTAAGAACTCCCTCCCTGCCTTTCTTGAAAACTTTGTCACCTTTCTTGACCCGAAATCCTTCACCATGACATCGATATTCAGTTTTTAAGAAAGTTTTATTTTTATTTTGTCATGATAGACTTGTAAAGCTTCAGTTAAAGATGTATTGTTGTGGACAGAAAACAACTGCAACTTTATTGCAGTATGTATAATTAATGCAATGATGGAAAACAAATTTTTGAAAATCGATCCTTTGATAATCGATTTGTGTGAGTAATTAATTTCTTTGTCCAGTTTTATTCCCTGAAACTGTAATATGCTTTGGTAGACGTAGCGTCTTTTTACTTTACTGTCAATTTCTGCTTCTGTGTAATCAGCAACACCTGAACAAACCCCAAGGTTCTATAAAAGCAACTGTTCCTTGTGAAGGCAACTCTGGTCTCCCAAGAAATACCAAAACCCTAGACGATTTATGTATCAAGTTCTGTTTGGTGAAAAAGTAAAGTCATAAGGTTTTCTTCAAAAACACCACAATAATCTGAAAGTAGCAGCCATTTTTTTATTTAAAAAATATATCCCGCTCTGTGAATAAGTTTTTTACCGTCTGTGTTCTAAGAAGTTTAGCTTAGATCAAACAATACGGAGGCCTGCTGTGTTTTTTATTTTCTGATGTAAGCAAACTTTTTTGACCTTCATGTATATAAATCTAATTAAAACTCTTATTAAGGTGGCGCTCAGAAGAACCGACTTTGGCGTTTAATTTTTTTCACCGACATTTTTGACCATAATGTCTTGAAGAAAAGTTGTTCAGAATGAAAACAGCTTTCATTTGATGCGCACATTGTGATAAAAAATTTTTAATATTTTTTTGGACAATTTTGTAGCCGTAGCATAAAAATTTTTGTTTTAATATAAAATGATTACTCATATCACTGAAATACGCGGTTTCTTAGCTTTAAAATGATGTAAACATAAGAACACGTTAAAGCTTTGCTGAGTTATTTAGCCGTGAAAATAGCAAATAAAAATTGAAAAACCTAAAAAGCTGATAAATCTTCGAAAATTTCTAATTTTTGATTTATTTTCCTGAAAAATTGAGTATGGCTTTTGGTAACTTTTTCAACGGAAATATGCAGTCCTAGGAAAGGTCTAGTTTTTGGAAAGTGAAACGTGTGGGCTAACCTTACAATTTTGCGTAGCGAAATTGACTACTTTTTTTGGACCTGGGTTCCAGCTGCCAATTGCGATCGAGTTAAAAATTTGCACAATGAAAGAAAGAATATAAATACAGACGTGAAAGTTTTTAGATTTTCAAATTTTGGCTCGCAGCACTTTTTGTAGTCGCTCAATCACGACTGATATTTGAAAGATCAATTTTTGGCAAAATCAAAACTGAAAATCAGAAATCGAAAATCAATCACGTCTAGATTTTAGAAAGATCTTTCTATTGATACCAAGATCGTCAAAATCGGTTGAAGTTTCGCTGAGCTAGGTCAAAAACAAAATTAGTGTGAATAGGAAATTCGACATGGTCATAAAATTTGACACATTTACATTACAGTGCTGAACTGTATTCTAAATAGGTTTTTTTGATGTCTTGATGTACAATTAAAGTGGTATTGCTATTTATTGCATGAGCTGACCGCCGAACAGGAGTTTTGTTGCTGAGCGCTACCTTAAAAGGTCATCATGTTTTCTTTGCATTTTCAGGCCGTTCAGCTTTTATAACAGATAAGTATCCTAACATTAAGAATAAACCAGAAGCTACATCCAGTAGTTGTAAGCTCCTACTTTTTTTACATGCTAGAAGATTATATGCAAATCATTATATGCATATTAGTCCTACTTATTATTCTTTCTGTTATACTTGTAGCTATACGTACAGCATTATTCGTTAATACTTGACTCAACAGTATAGAGCTTCACTTTTTGTGCCGTGACTTTTCGTTCCTTTTTTTATAGAGCTCAACTTTCTATGCCGTGACATCCACTCCAATATTATTTAAATAGGTAGTATTTCGATGGTGCTATTTGAATCTTTTATATGTTCAATGTCTATGTATTTTTAAACTTAAAAAACATTTTGTAGGAACTACATAATTTCAATCTATTCGCAAACATAATTATACCTAAACCTTGAATGCTTTTCATTGGGTTGTCAAGCACAGTCATAATTCCCAAATTAAATTGAAGATTAAAGATTAAGAATTAAGTGATAACCATTCAAAACGCATATAAGCATCAGTACTAATATTTAGTTCAGTTAGTTAAATTCGACTCATCGAATTCATTCCTAATTTCTTAAGCTTTGTGACAATAAAGCGTACATAAAATCCAGTGTTTTACTTTTGGAAAAAAATCATGGTTTGGCAGATGCGCTCGTCGGTTTCGACCCATTTGTTCACGAAACACTGAGAAATAATCACTGGACCTAAACAGCCAATCAGCGCGCAGATCCTACCTGACACTTTTTAGTACATAATCGCTGACAGCATTGGTAGGTAATAGGAAGTTAAAACAATTCTGGTATCTGGTATCTATCTACTAGTATCATATGCAATGTAAACACCGATTAAGCATTTAGTAATTAGTACAAACGCATTATCGTATTATCCCCCTCTCATGATTCTCAGCTCGTTTCACTTTACAATTCTCCTAATTAGACTTTTATACGTACGCATTGCCTGTGCTTTGGGCATTGTATCTAGGCTAAATCTGATACTGTCCCTACCGTAAACAGCCCTTGTCAGTGTAGTGCAATCAAGCAAGAATACATAGATGAAGACTTTGTCAATTCAAGCACAAAATGCCAGTCTCAGTTGACAGATTGGGGTGCAGTTTGTGGGAAATTAGTTATATGTATTATCAAGAGTACTTAATGTAGAGAAGAGCATGACACTCTTCCCTATTCTAGCTAATCGGCCAAAACAATGCTCCGGTCCAAATAGCCCGTTTACGCCTTTGTTTTAAGGGGATACCCCCCTTCAAATCAAGATATATCCTGATTCCAGGGGGAGACCCCCCTCAAATCAAGATAGTTCTTGATTTCAGGGGGGTACCCCCCTTCGTTTCAGCAGACCACCAGTATGAACACTATGGTGGAGAAATCAAGACACATTCCTGATTTGAGGGGAGTACCCCCCTGAAATCAAGGCGTAAAAGGGTGATTTCGGCCAGCGCATCTTCTAAAGAGCATGTCCTTATGAAAGACTATCAGTGATTTAAGTGTGTTTCTTTCGTAAGTTGTTTTGCTCAAGGGTATAGTCGGCAGGCTAAATTACTAGTAATACTACTGCTAATTAATTGCTAGTAGTTATGAGTATTTGTAATTTTCGTCTCATTATTATTATTAGGTATTTGCAATACTCTATACTTTCACTTTTTGAGTCACGCTTTTGTCCATATCAGTACCTAACCTGAGTCCCACCGTTAATTACGCAAAAGTCATAGCGGGCGACACAACATATAATTAATTCCCCTAATTATTTATTTTAACAAAATAACAATATAAACATCAGTAGTAATTGGGACAAATTAGTACAACTTCTAAGTTTACAATGTTCATTATCTTTGAAACTAATTTCTTATTGTTTCTCAAGTTTATACAATTTAATCGCTATGTTATTTTCGTTTTTTAATATAAATATTTTTATTTTAACACTTTTTTAACTGAGAGCAAAAAAGGGTTGCCAGAGTAAAAGTGAAAAGTAGGGTCAGAAATCGAATTCAACGTTGCTTACTTTTAGTCGTGCGACGCACCAGTTTTTTGTCGTTCCACCTTCTGTAAGGTTAAACCTAAACTTTTGTTTTAATACATTAGGCTTCAATACATTATGAACTATTTGGTTGCGCTTAAAAAATTACAGCTCTGTGGCTACATAAACCAGCTGTATCTTTATCTAACCTACTTTTTTGGATTCAATATAGGTACGACTCAAGCCTTGACTCAAGTTTCAGGTCAAATAGAGTGTATTATTACATAGGTTTGACACTGAGCCTTCAATTTAAACCAATGAATATTCATTATTAATATTCATTAACTTAGATACATTACTTCAATTGAATTTGCCTATCATAAAAACCTCATTGTTCGAAATTCTATGAATTTATTACTTTTTTTGCAGCAGACGTTTCTAAAAGTTTGTACTTATTATCAGTGTGTACTGTATTATCAGACTGTTGGGTTTTTTAATAAGGATGAAATTACTTTCTTCAGTACTTTTTTTGTAAGCATACGCACTTTGTCAAACATTTCGCACATAACACACCATATATCAGACCTGTCTTGAAAAAACAGTGCAGGAAATAACGTCAATAACGTCAAAGTGCACGCTGCTAGGTTCACAGCGTGCATCAGTTATTGCACTGATGTTGGTGTGCATCTTAGTTATTGATTTATCGCACTGTATGTTTCAAAACAGATATAACATAAGTACGTTACATCACTTTGTAGTGTGCACTCAGCAACCATCCGCACTAACACGTGAAGCCCGCGTGCATAAACTCATACACATGGCGCTTCACGTTACAGTGCGTATAAATTACTGAGTGCACGCTACATTGTGCTATAAAGTATAAACCTATTGCTCATATATTTTCTAACCTATTAAACTAGTATTGCTGAAAAAAATTTTGATAAAATGCTTTCCGCTCAACGAACTTTCAATAATAAAAAATTGTTTTTCTCTTTCCTTCACGAACGAAATAGCTTAAAAATCGGTCCTGACACCTACTGTGATTTTTTTAAGGTTTTTATTGCATGAACCTGTAACTACACCTGTTGACGTCATCAACCTTCTAGTGAGGAAAAGTAGCAAACTTTATAGCCATCAAGTTGTCTACCAGACGGACACAATGTTTAATGAGTCTATTCCGTTTTTGAAACATCTATAACGCTATGTAAAACATAATGGGACCAAGAGTACATAATTGGAAGAGTATGACACTCATTTGGCACTAAAAGCAAATGGGACTTACGTATGTAGCCTTAAAGTATGAATTTGAATGTTTACTATCATTTTTTAAAGTATATGATCACTGGTTCACTTGTTTTTAAAATATTACTATGAACACATGTGTTTTTCTTGAGTCTTTACCGAGTTTACCAAACTGTTATTAACTAATAGTGCCACAGTCAAAATTAGACATAACAGACCAACCAAATTAGACAAACAGAAATAAAAAAACAGACCCAACAGTAGCAAAATTTTCAGTCGAACTAAACTAAACCCGGTTCATACTCGTCCTTGAGGCGACAAACCCAGAGACAAATACAAAGCAGTTGTGGTAAATAGACTGCATAGTTTATGCATGATAACAGAGATACCAAGAACGAGTATGAATCGGGCTTCAGGTGATGTGATTTTTTCGTAATTTTACCGGATGAACGGACATACGGCTGTTAGTATGTATGAATCGAGCCTAAATGTGTTATGTTGTATCCTTTCCAATTTCCATCCAATAATAGTTGAAAACTTCAACATTTTTCATGTCAATTGTTTCTGTATTTTAGGCAATAGCACTAAACATGGTTGCGGAATTCGATAATTTGACTAGCGGAAGCAAAATTTCCGCTGGAATAAATACACATAATTTGACTATTGTAACCGAATTTGCTGTGGGATTGAAAATATCTCAACAGATCAGTTTTGGCTGCGCCGTGGTTATGTTTGTGTTCTGTATTTTTGGAATTGTTGGAAATATAGCATCGATATTCATATTCTCTCATTCTCGAATGCGAATACCGATCAACATTCTGCTTTGCGGATTAAGTATCGCCGATCTAACCCTCTTAAGTCTAACCATACCCAGTTTCGACTTACAAGGATTAAACACGTATATCGATAGCGTTTCAGTGGCACAATTTTGTGTCTATACCGTTGTTTTTATGTACCCTTTTGCGGCAATCTCACAAACTGCTTCTGTATGGCTAATAGTGACCATAACTCTTGAACGGTATTTAGCTGTGTGTCATCCTTTGCACGCTATGCGGTACTGTACCACACGAAGAGCCATAGGATTGTTACTTATCGTTTGGATAACAAGTCTATTGTATAATTTACCACGATTCTTTGAATTTCAACTCGGACCCTCGAAAGATTTTCCCAACTTTACCGAAGCGCGCATGGCGCTTAGAGCCAATACTATTTATTATGACGCTTATTACACTACGCTCTACTTAATAACTCACTTTCTGATACCATTCACTACACTACTAATTGTGAACACCTTTATTGTATGGACCATTCAGAAGGCCAAATTAAAGCGACGTAAAATCACTCGATCCCAACAGAAAGAACACAAAACTGCCTACATGATGGTGAGCAATAATAATTCTGATGGTAGATTTAAATCATGGGTACATAAAGCATGCCGCAAAATCAGCATCTTTATTGGTGCAACCCACTTCGGCTCGATTCAAACTTTCATCTGTATGTCCGTTCAGCCTGAAGAATGACGTCAATAGCAGCCTAGTGCAGTGGACCATCAGCCGGCGCCTGTGACATCATTATTTCGTCATTCTGTCGGCAGAACGGACATACGGCTGTAAGTATGAATCGACCCTTAAACGGATTGTGGAGTGGATTGCATCGATTGGTGCAATCGATTTAGAATGTAAGTCTGGCCTAAATCGATTTTCAATTAGCCAAGTTTTGACTGAAGAAACGTGGCTATAGCCAGACTATGGCCATTTTTGAAATCAAGTAGAGGGACCCCCCAGAAGTGGCGATTCGGCTATAGCCGCCAATAGCCGTTACAAATACACTGTCTGGTCTGAAATAGCCGGCTACAGCTGCTGCCAGCATTGGCGATTTTTCCAACTTCCAAAACGAAAAATGAAAAATACAAAATGAAGACGACTTTGTAATGGAATCGAACCACCAACCTTTTGGTGATCAAGCGTACAGTCTGTCGCTAAGCCACCAAGTCATCTGGAATATTGGCAATAACTGCAGGTTTTGAACGAACGGCGAAAACTTGCTCCAATGGGGCACAGTAAAAATGTAGTAGGTATATTGAGCAGAGTTGGACACGGGGCGGGGTGCCCCGCGGGGCGGGGCGGGGCGGGGCGGGGCAGAGGTCTTGCCCCGCGGGGATTTACGATTTTTGACTGTACCGACTTAATTTTTGAATTTGTCGTGTTTTTGTGCTGCTCAAGCAGCAAAAAATTTAAACTATATTCTGACCGTTTTTTAAGGTCCTATATGTCAGTTTAGATGGCAAAATTGCGAATACGTTTATGCTTGACCAGGGGTGGACGCGGGTCATGGGTACCCGCGGGTACCCGCGGGTTGGGTTGGGTTGGGTCGGAAAATTTGAGCCGTGGGTCGACCAGCGGGTATTCACTTCAGGCTGCGCGGGTCGAAAAAAATTTCTTCCGACCAGAGAAAACTGGAACCTGAAGAATTTGTCAACAAGGGTCCCGCCTTGGTTTTTATAGCCCGGCAAAAAAAATTTCTGATATGTCTCCAATTGACAAAATTTGGTCTAAAAATCAAAAAATTCTGAAAATTTTTTCAGGGGGCTACCGCCTCCAGGCCCCTGCAAACTCTGTGGCATACTATTCCTTGTTATTAACTTTCATGAAAGCCTTCATATGCATGTCTACTAGAGTACATTATGCTGTATTTACTTGTGTAATATACTGTCTGATATGAAGTTCCCACATTTTGTTTTAAATTTACCTGTCGGAAAATTTATTTGATTACGTCTCCAGTTGACCAAATTTGGCCTTAAAATCAAAAAATTCCCCCAATTTCTTCTTGGGGCTGCCGCCTAACCCTGCGACTCTGTGGATTTCTATTCTTTGTTAATATCTTTCGTCAAAGCCTATGCAATATGCATGTATACACGAGTACATTATGCTACCGTTACTTGTGTAACACACTGTCTGATGTGACGTTACCATCTTTTGTTTTAATTTTTCTGTCGGAAAAATTTTCTGATACGTCTCCAGTTGACCAAATTCGGTCTAAAAATTGAAAAAATCGCCATTTTTTTCTGGGTGCTACCGCCCTCAGACCCCTGCAACTTTGGGGTTTAGTATCTAGCGTTTACAATGCGTGTGTAAGTAGTAAAAGCGCTAAAAACTTCACTTTAATTTCAAAAATGCTATCACTGAGTGAGCAAAAGAAGTGGACAAGGTGCGACCTCCCCCCCTTTTCAAAATCCTGGCTACGCCCCTGAAGTAATGCAAATGTGGAAATTGGTCTATGCAGAAATGGACACTCATACTTTTATCACTTTTTTAGATATGTCATGAAAAAAACATGGGTAGAATATAGACATGGGGAAAGTTTGACTTCTGGAAGTTGCCGCTATCGAGCAACCGAACTAATGGGTTTTTGTTAGTGAATTGAACGAAATCACATTTTGCGATGTGTACCACATCTTCAAACAGTGCAACAAATTTTTGCTTCGGGGGCCGCGCCCCTGGACATCCGCAAGCTGCAACATGTATACATATATGATGACGGTGAGGTAAAAAGTTTCGTGGTTCGACCCCCTTTTGAAAATTCTAGTACTACCCCAGGCTACCTAGTTTTGAGAATAATAATCTGCACCTCTTATCAACAGACAAAAAAAACAACAACAAAAAACAAAAACCACAACAAAAACCGCCCCCCCCCCGCGGGGGGGGGTATATTGAGCAATAATTGAATTATAGAAAAAGGTGGACACACCCCGTGGCAAAAAATAATTGTTTTACACATAGTGACCATGTTCTGATTTTACCTGTAACTCTGTTCATGACATTGAACTTTGCAATTGATCTACTTATATAGATAGTTTATTGATAGGCTTTCAGGTGGCCTGTAGCTCGATAGAACGGCAGTTGAACTGGTAACCGATTGGTTGGCAGTTCGATTCTGACCAGGCCGAGGCCACACAACTTTTTTCAATCTGTAGCTTTCATGCTGAAACACCGTTCTAAGCCGGCTATAGCCGAGCTATAGCCGGTCATTAACGGCTATTTCTGATCAAAACACGGCTATAGCGCTAATAGCCGATTGACAGTGCGGGCTCGTCAATTCTGTGAAATGGCTATAGCCGGCTATACCGGCTATTCCTAGTCAAAACACGGCTATAGCGCTAATAGCCGATTGACAGCGCGGGCTCATCAACTCTGTGAAATGGCTATAGCCGAGCTATAGCCCTGCTATACCGGCTATTCCTAGTCAAAACGCGGCTATAGCGCTAATAGCCGATTGCCAGCGCGGGCTCATCTATTCTGTGAAATGGCTATAGCCGAGCTATAATAGCCGGGCTATACCGGCTATTCCTAGTCAAAACACGGCAATAGCCATAGCGCTAATAGCCGATTGACAGCGCGGGCTCATCAATTCTGTGAAATGGCTATAGCCGAGCTATAGCCGGGCTATACCGGCTATTCCTAGTCAAAACGCGGCTATAGCGCTAATAGCCAATTGACAGTGCGGGCTCATCAATTCTGTGAAATGGCTATAGCCGAGCTATAGTCGGGCTATACCGGCTATTCCTAGTCAAAACGCGGCTATAGCGCTAATAGACGATTGACAGCGCGGGCTCATCAATTCTGTAAAATGGCTATAGCCGAGCTAGCCCGGCTATACCGGCTATTCCTAGTGAAAACGCGGCTATATCGCTAATAGCCGATTGACAGCGCGGGCTCATCAATTCTGTGAAATGGCTATAGCCGAGCTATAGCCCGCCCGGCTATACCGGCTATTCCTAGTCAAAACTCGGTTATAGCGCTAATAGCCGATTGACAGCGCGGGCTTGGCAGATTAGTAGCCAAGTAGCCAGCCTCAGTCGGGTCGCCGGGTGATTCGTTGACTTTTAAAGTAACCAAGAGTACCTACCGATGTATTAGACATGTTTTTTATAAGTACTTTATCACACGTACGCCAAGCGTACAAAGGCCCCTTGCAGTCAGCAGCAGGACGGGGGAAGGGGTGAAGCACCTGTCTGGGGAGCTGAGGATGCCTTCTGGAACCCGAACCCCCCACGCCTGTCTAGATCTCAAGGGGTGTAAATGAAGGTTCCGCTAAAACAAATAGCGGTAGGAAGTTGCACCTTCTCCAAGAAGCTCTTCTGCTGAGTGACAAGTTCATGGCCACTACTGCCATCACCTACGTTTTGGTTGGCTAGATTCGTATTTAGTAGAACATGTTTTTTATTGTTTCAGGTAATCATCACAACATTGTTCACAGTGTGCAACGTAACGCCCTTCATTCTGAACATAGTGGAAGGACTGAAACGAGACTTATTCATCAACCAAAACACCTCAAGCATTGCCTACGCCGTCATGGACATCAGCAATACGTTGGTCGTCACGAATTCTGCCACCACTTTTCTGGTCTACTACGCATTCAGTCAGAAATACCGCGAAACGTTGCACACGATTCTCTGTAAGAACTGTCGCAAACGCAGCGGCGACGTTGCTCATAACAGTACCGGTTTGGGTCACGATATGCCTAGTCGTGTGTCTTCGTATCGGATCTCGTTCAATGAAGAAGCCCAGCTGATTCACAAAAACATGGGGCGCAGTCCACAGGTGCGCATGCACGGACTTTGCGTGACGCAGGAAACAACCAACGGTCGACAACTAAACTGCGTCCATTTGACTAAACTGCCCACGCTGAATGCGGGGGAACCGCAAGCACCGCCCACTCCCTTTTTCACACGAGGGACACGCCAAATTTTATAGTTGAACTTTGAATGCTTCGATTAGATATGATATTTGTATAATAAATTGATTTATTTGTGTTGAAAATAAGTGATTGCAGCAACCGGCTTCATCTACAGTCTGACAAAAATAGTTGTTCCATTGGAGAAAACAAAACATGTGATTTCGTTTCGAAAAGAATAAATTTTGACTATCAAGAGTACAGCAAGTAGTCGTAGAAGTCATGCCACTAAAATAAGTAAGTGGCGCATCTATTTTTTGTCACACTTTAAATTATTATAATAAACAAAATGTACCCCATCACCAATCAATGGCTTGCTGCATGTACGTACCTAGTAGGGGATGCAATTTGATTGGTCTGGCTCTAATTAGAATCTTACCGGGTCTAGGTTAATTATAATTTTGTAACCTGTTGTATTGGGAATGGCTTCGTGGCTGTGTGACTAAAGCATTACTTTATTAGACTGCAGTATTGTTCAATGTCCAGTTACAGACTCTAGGCAAAGTATAAGGTCTCATGGTCCCTGAAATGTCTAATTCAGCACTCTGCAGCTTATTTTTACGCGGCCCCCTGGGGCCGCGTATATACTATATTCGGAATCTATAATTCCTACGTTAGTTTGGGTAGGTCAAACTTCTAGTGTTAATTAACACTAGAAGGGCAGGTACCTCGGTGAACATGCGCATTGTCGACTTTCGCTTTGTCGACACTTCGCATTGGAGACAAAATTAATGAGTTTAATAATTACAAAAGGTCATTAAGGTCTGTCTCACATCACATCTACAGTAATCTACAGTAGGGTCATCCCACACACTAGACTGGCGCCTCAGTGGACACTGGACTAGTTGTAAAAATGCAATTATAATGTATGAATGAACAAATATTGCAGACTAAGTGTCACGAACTGTAATTCTATGTAATATGAATAAAGTGCCATACATACTCATTTACTCACTCTGCGCAATGGCTGCCCTGCATTACGATGAATTAAGGGTTTCTACCAGAAAAAATGCTGACAGTGGGTTTTATATAGAAAGTTATGTTTTTGTTCGAGAACGCGAGCGCAACGATAAAGTTTATGTTCGTTGTCAGCAACGTTCGTCCTGCAGTGCTCGAGCTGTCATTCATCTTAACGATCAAGTAGCTGTTCTGACAAACCCGCAGCATACTCACAACCCTCCGGATTGTCGTAAATTGCACTTTTTGGAACGTTTGAGAACTGAATCAAAAAGTTCAGCTAATATTGGCACGTCCATTTCTCAAATATACGAGAACGTTCGTCAGGAAGTTCTGGCAGATTGCCAAAATTTTGAAGAACGCGCAGAACTTGCAAATGAGTTGCCGTCCGCTAGAGGAGCTTACAGCTTTATGCACCGGGAAAAATCCTGCCATTTGCCAAAAGTAAGTTTTCTTATTTTAAATCCAACTACTGAACTATTATTTACATGTTTACTAATATCTTGTAATTATTTATTTACATTATCATTGCAACTGTTTAATTCAAATTCAATTCATTCTAATTGTTGTAGTTGTTTATTAATTCTTTCTTCTTTACCTTATTTTTGAATTGTTGATTCAATCGCTCTTATTTTGCAATTATTATATTCATTCTAGACTCGATTTAGATTTAGAACAAAATGCTAATTTTATAACTAATTTATAACTACGATGATACGATACGATAATATTTCCTAGGTATGCTGATGGAACTTTCCGGACAGTCCCTCATCTCTTCAACCAGCTTTTCTCCATCCACGCCTATTTATATGGACAAATGTTCCCTTTGGTGTATTTCCTGATCTCCGGAAAATCAGAGCAGATCTCGTGAGATCCGGAAAATGTTCTGGGAACGAATTTTCGGGCTTTGAACAGCTAAAACTTTTAAAACTTTTAAAAATTTAAAATTTTGAATAGTTTTTAAATTTGTATATAATGATTCTTAAAAATTGTGTCTTACGTCTAGAAGTCGAGTAATCCACTGTTGCAAAAATTATGCAAATCGGTTCAGTAAATTCCAAATTCCAAACTGCAGGGGCCATATCAGAAAAGACCCCATCTCTTGCGGGGACTTAAAAAATACAAACTTTAAAATGTTTAATAAAAATTGGAATTCAAATTGCTAGTTTTTTAAAAATTTGGGGTGCAAAATCCAAGCACAACACTTTCGGCATCTCAGGAGAAGAAAAAACCCCATTTTATAAAAAAATTAAAAATTATTTAAATTTGAATTTTTGAAGTCTTGAAGCCAGGACTCAAGAAGAGCCCATTGGTGCAAAAATTATGCAAATTGGCTCAGTAAACTGTAAATTCCGGACTGGGAGGTGCAACACCGAAAAAAACCCGACGTAATATTATAATTGAGAACCAAAATCCTATTAAGGTGGTAGTAACGATTTCGACGATTTCTTACATTAGAAATTAGAGAAATCTTTTTTTTGAAGCGAATAGTAAACTAGTCTAAAAGTAACCATAATTTTATGAAACTAGATCAAAATATACACAAATAATATTTTATTCAGTTCAAAATGTACAAGATAAGACTAGCTACCACGCTGGCTTACTGTTTAGTAAGCCAATTTAGTAGCTAGCCTCAAACTAAGAATTTTGACAAATAAAAAAAACCAACATCACAATTTTAGTCTAGTTTACAAAAATTATTGCGGTTTTGCTGTGAGTTTCAAAATTGCGACAAAAACGTGCTTCAAAGTTACATCGTCGAAATCGTTACTACCACCTTAATACATTTCAAACACTCAAATGAGTTTAACTAAAATTTAACAAAATTATGCAATCCAAATGACTATTAAAGTTTGTGTCAATGTACCAATTTAGCTGACAAAGGAAAAGAGATGGCCATTTACGAATCAGATCTCCTGGAATTCACAAAACGCGTCTTTCCTTTCAACTGAGTCCAAAAAGTTTCATTCACATGAAATAGATCGACCCAAGATTTCCCAAAAAAAGTAAAAATCCAACTTCAACACACACTTGATATTTATTGAACAAAAACCAAAACCTATAGAATGAACAACACAAAAATTAATTAAATTTACAAATACTTTAAATAATCAATCGAATTTGCGACAATTTGAGACAGTCTCAAATTATTTAACTCAGTATAATACACACACAGGAGCTACAACTAAGTGTTAACAAATAGCAAGCTAACGTAAACCATCGAAAAAAGTATGTAACACTAAAAGAAAACTAAATGCTTGGTCCACTACAGCTACTGTTACATCATGAAATTTAGTTGTATAAAAACGAGAAAAATGGCAGTACGTTAGCTACAACAGCGGAACACCCAGAGCACATAATCCGTCAGCACATTGATACGATAGTGTACTCTTGGTATCTCAAGCAGAAATGGTTCACAAAATCAATTATTGTACGTGATTAAGACTGATTGCAGGCGTCTAAATCAGCTTAGTTTCTTCAGAACAAGAGTACATAATATTACATCGTACTGTTCAATCAATAAAATTATGTACTCTTGGTCATATTATTAATATGTCCCAGCTCATAATGGGTTATTATTAAGGGGAAAGAGTATAGATATCAATAGAATAGTATACACTCTTGCTTGGTTCGAATAACAAAAAGCCGAGGTCAGTTGAAAGCAAGACAACTATTCCGTAGTCTTGAACTGAACCACTTCTACCTTTGCTCTACGCCAACCACAACAAATAATTATCTACTAAATATATAATCCATAGTCATTGTCTGTGTTCTATCCATATTAAAAGTCCTCCAGTTAGACTCCGTCTAAACACCGTCGTTGGGCGCGTCAATCAGTCGAAACCAATGTCCGCACTCACAGCGTGTGTCGATCCCCTTCATGACCCACATCCAATTGATGTAGTGCTGTTCCGGATAACCTGAAACCGATATTATTAAAAATTAAAATATACAATAATAAAAATAAATAAATAAATAAAGTCCAGATCCCGGTCTCTGTCTCGGTCAAACCACGAGACTAGCCCAGTCTCGGTTTGGGTCTCGGTAGTCACACAGTCTCAGTTTATACCCGGTCTCGGTTTTTCAAATCTGTCAAAAAATTGTGTTATAGAATTTTTTAAATATTGTTTAAAATTTTCTTGCGTTAATTTTGAGACAGGCTGCCTAAACTTCATTACATATACTCAGAGGATTTGGTTTTACGCGGGAGGAATATATCCCCAAAGCCCTAATTGTCGTGCTCTTATAAATCTACGTACGTGTCTGTCTGTGGTATAAACATTTTGCCCAAAAGACTTGTACGAAGTCATCAAATCGATGGATGTATAAAATGTCAAAAAATGACCCAAAGTCCCCGTTTTTGCGGTCTCGGAATTTGGTCTCGGTCTCGGAATTTGGTGTCGGTAGTCTCGGTTTCGTAGTTTCGGTCTGGGTCTCGAAAAAAACCCAGATTTCCATTCCTGGTCGGTTTTTTCTACACAATTCCTTCAGCAGATCAGCTAAGCGTCGCTTGCACCAAGGTCAGTTGGCTTGTCGGGAGGTGTCCCAGTCACTAGACAGGTCCCAGTAAACATGACAGAGAAACGCAGCAAACAGAGGACCTTGTTTGTTTTGAAGTTTCGCACATATATGCACTTATATCGCTATGAAAAATCCGTCAGTGTACGGACTACAAATCTAGCAGTTGGAATAGGCAACACGGGAACGCAGGTAATTACCGGGCCTTCCGCCCACCCCCCCCCCCTCCCCGGCGGACTGTTTTGTGGCCCCCCACAGCTAGGCACGTGGATACTAACATATATTTAATTCATCACCGCTGAGACTGGTTTGTGCAGTTTCTGGACTCCTCCTTAACCGTGAGGTTGGTAAAAAGCAAGTCCTTTGCTGTACTGGAGGCATTAAAATTTGCATAAATAAAAATAACATGATGTCAGAATTAAACCGATCAAAATAAACAGAAAATCAGATAGTAAGTCAGCGGTTAAAGATTAATCAGAAATGAACTTGATACTATGCCCATTAGCGTTCGAAGTTAAATCCACATTGACCGATAAGATGATGACTGACCCATTACATGTATGAGGGGGGATGGGGCGGACCCCACCAAATCGAGGAGCTGGGGCGGAGGGACCCCGAACTGTGGGCAAAATTTAGTAAAATTGGCACATTTTTGCAAAATTTTGCTAAATTTAGGCTATTTTAAGTCGATCAGGGGGAAGGGTCCCCAAAATTTGGACGAAGAGCCCCCAAAATTCCGACCCCGTTACATGTATGCCCATAACAGACTACTATATAATATACTACTTTAAAACGTTAAAAGAATTGGTTTTTTCAATCGCGAGCTAACTTACAAATACAGCCAATCATTCTTCTGTCGAAATGTGATGGCACCTCATTGGGCTCGTCCTTGGTTCCCTTCCCACGCTTGTACACTTTCGGCTCATAGCGCTACAACATCACACCACAAGCACTGAAAAGCTAGAACGGAAATTCGCTCACTGCACGAAACAGGCATACTTTATAATGCAGTCTGGGTTTTTTTTTTGGGCCAAAACGTTAGCATTGGCGAAAATTTTTCAGAGTTTGCTAAAACTTTTTTGGTCGTTTTAGCCAATTTGCTAAAACAAAATCGGCAGAAAAAATTTCTGATAACTCTCCAATTCACCAAATTTTGTCCAAAATTTAAAAAATTTTCCTATGCGTTCCCAATTAACCGTTTTTTTGCCATTAGATAAAAAAATTTCCTTGTGACTACAATTTACGCCTATCTGCATCAATGTGTCACTTAACATAGTGATCCAGTCAAGTATTGTTTCTTTCTGTTGTTCAATTTTTCAGGATCAGTTTTTTTAAGTATTTCGTTTACTGAAAACTTTCGCAAACAACGTTCAGTGACAGTGAGTCATTCCGATCCGTCAAGGTCACACGTGGGCATTTCGGAATAATTCAAAAAAGTTTCGGCCTCGCCCTGGGAACTGCCACAATACCAATCCCAGACACTTGCTGGTTAATGCGGTTCGAAAACGCCAACATACAACAACAGGGGTGTTGCGGCCCATTTACGAAAAAATAGGAAATAAAATAGGAATTTCCCAGAGAAAAATAGGAAAAAAATAGGAGTTTCTGAGTAAAAAATAGGAAAAAATAGGAATTTTTTGTGGACTTTTATGGAAATATTGTATATACGTGTATCAGTAAACTGCTGTTTTTTCGCCAAAACACAGGATACCCATAGCGTCACTCTGTGGGGCAAAGAATTTCGGGGAGGGTGAACGACTTTTCGATTTTTCTGAAATGTGTTGAAATGCACTTCACAAAAAACGACACATATTAGCAGTGGCGTACTTAGAAAAAAATTTCAGGGGAAATGACTTTTCGATTTTTTGTAATGGATTAGAATGCACTTTTTGGCAACTGGAACACTTATAAAACGCCTTATAAACGCAAGATCACTAAACCACAAAGTTGCAGGGGTCTGGGGGCGGCAGCCCCCATAAAAAAATGTCGATTTTTCCAATTTTTTGACCAAATTTGGTCAACTGGAGACGTATATATCAAAAAAATTTTCCGACAGAAAAATTAAAACAAAAGATGGTAGTCACATCAGTGTACTACACACGTAAATGTAGCATAACATACTCAGTCGTGTAGACACGCAAATGCAGCACAATGTACACGTGTACCCCCAGAAAAAAAATCGGGAAAACTTTTAATTGTCAGGCCAACTTTAGTCGAAAGTGAAATTGGATATTGAAATCTAGAGCGGCATCGAAAGTGAAATTACATTACTCAGAACACCAAAAATTACAAAACTGGTTGGCCGAGAAGGGTCCAGAAGCCAGTGGCGTGACAGGAAAAAATTTTTTGGGGAAAATCCGTTTGATTTTTTGAAACGTGTGGAAAATGAAATTCACTTGACTGCAAATACCACACAATGAACATAATTGTTAAATAGCATGTTTAGTCCGAAAACCATGCTGTTTTTAGGTCAGCGGCTTCTAAAATTAATATGTAATATTCGAGCGTCTGCGAAAAATCGTGATTTTTAGGCCGAGTTCGTCACTTGGTGACGCATCGAAAATTTTTTCAAAAAGAAATGAAAACAAAAGGGGGATCGTCATATTAGACAGTATAGTTATAGTACACAAGTAAATGCGGCATTAAGGACAAGGTACACTCGTGTACACATGCATAGGCTTTGATGAAAGATAATAGCACGGAATACCAAGCCACAAAGTTGTGAGGGTTAAGCGCCGGGCGGGAGACCCTGGAAACAAATTAGGGAATTTTTTCATTTTTAGGCAAAATTTGGTGAACTGGTGACGTATCGGAAATTTTTTCTGGTCAGACCTAAAAAACAGAAGGGGGGACCTTCTGGAGCGGTGAGCAGAATTTGAGCAAATTTTCAATTTTGGTGAGCAAAAATGCAAAATCGTGAGCATTTGCCCTGTATTCTGCCCAAAAAAACCCTGCTTCTAATCCACAGAAAATTTGAAAGAAACAGGGAAAAAATAGGAATTTTTCCAAAAAAATAAGGAAAAAATAGGACGGGAAAAGTCAAAAAAAAAAAAACAAAAAAAAACATAAAACAAAAAAAACATTCATTAAACAAAAAAAAATTCCCTATAAAAATTCTATTCCACACTTCTACATTTTTTCTTTTATACACATTTTATCATATCATACATAATTCAATAATATCACAAACCCACCTCTATCAAATCTAAACACATAACAAAATTCTCCCCTATCACTATAACACACTTTCCCCAACCCCAAACACCCTAACCAAAAAATATTAAATTTTCCTAGTTTTTCAATCCTTAATGTTTCATGCTAAAATTTAGCTCAAGAATCAGTAAACTCACACTCATCCCTTAGTACTCAAACCAGTAATTTTTTATTTACAAATATCTATAAGTAGCACTAAGCAGATCTAAAAAACAATTCACTTTTACATATATATCTTAAATCCAGAAACAGCAACCCATCTAGCTCAAACCTAGAAGAAACTCTAGCTAAAACTAAGACAACAAAGTAAACAAAAGTAGCAAAATTCCAGCACTACATCCCTTTCCAGCAGCAGTTTACCTTTCATTTCATGCTCGCATTCTATTTTAAACTTAAATTTCAAAAAAACTAAACTCAAAATTTCAAAACATCAAAACGAGACACCCTAGCAGCTCGTTCATAACAACAACAACCAGCCTAGTCTCGTTTTTACAGACAACCAACCTAATATATATATATATATATATATATATATATATATATATAATATATATATAATATATATATATATATATATATATATATATATATAATATTCCCTCGAAATTTTCGACAGCGCTATGCTAGTACTTAAAATCTCAAATGAAAAAGTAAAAAACTTAAAAACAGCAAAAAATTTAATACAAAAAACAGACCTTTCACCCACGCAAAGCCTCCGAAAAAAAAAACCCAGAACAACCACAAAAATAAACACAGCAATCGACAAACAAAACAAACGTTCAGAAATATTTACCGTCTTCAAAACAACTAAACACAAACAACCATAAACACGCTTTTACCGAAAAAACAATAACATATAACAATATAAAACATCAGCAAACCCCTAGCACAACCACAAAATAATATAAGTCAACTAACACCTCGCGAGCCAATCAGTCTGCTCTTCCCTCGCTGTCGATTATTCATCTATCAAACACAACAATATCATACACCCTTTCACAGCAAAACTTCTTTCACAACACTTCACACCTATAGAACGTTTACACTTCTTCTATATCACGCTTCTTCTAGCGTAAGAAAGCCATTCGCTCAATACAAAATAAAACGCGTTTCCCCAGAACTCTCTTCTTTCTGATTTTACATAACAGAAACAGCTATCTACAACCGACGACAAAAAAAACATACGTCGCGTCACAAATTTCAAGCTCTCAAAACAGTTTAGAAAACAAATATATTCTAGCTATAAAAAACTTTTTTTACACTTTTTTACAGGAGAAAAAACAAAAAACCTTTTTTTACATAAATAGCAACCCTAAAAAAAAAAAAAAAAAAACAGGTTTTTTTTTGCTCAAAAAGCGAAACGCGCACTTTTTTCGAAATTCGCACTTTTTTTTCCAGCCCCGACGCACTTTTTTCGCACAAAGACACAGCATCCAAAAACCAAAAATAGCATTTTCACGCGAAAATTAAAAATTCTAAATGCCAAAACTACAAACAAAATTTCGATCTAACTCGAGCGATCTAAACAGCACAACTCAAGACAGTACAACTATAACAAGTAATAGAAAAAACCGAAGCAGCACACCGCGAGAAATTCTTAAAAGCATCAATCACAAGATTAGAACGCGCCAGTTTCAAAGTTTAATAAAATCTATTATATCTCAAGTAGCGCGCTTTCATATACAGTAATAATAGTCAGTCTGCCAACTATTCTATGAGCCTCTCAGAAATAATCTCAAAACACCAGAACTCTCTCTGCGCCCCCAACCCTAACAACTACTGCAGTCCCGTTTTATATACTTTCAAGCCAAACCACTTTTTCAGCCTCTTAAATTCAAAACTCTGCTAGCTTCTCAACAACAACGACAACGACAGCAAAATACGACATAGTCCCTATCGAACGCACTGAACTATCGAATAAAACAAAAAATCTATATCAACACACGCCAGCCAAGTATTTAAATCAACCGACTCTCAGAAACCAGAATTATAAGTAAGCTCTGCGTCACACACTTTTTTAAAAAGAACAATCTACCCAGAAAAGACAACCCCCCCTCGAATTTTTTCTAAGAATTTTTGCACAGTCTCCCTTTTGCTTTTTATTTCTTCGAAAAAATTTCAACATTTCAATTATCAAATTCTAAAAATAAAAAAATTCCAAATTTTTTTCTGACGCGCCCCGACCCCTGCAACTTCTGCAACGTTTCCATTTTCATTCTTTTATTTTTATTAATATGAAAATAGGCATTTTAATTCATCAACAAAAAAAAGCCATCCCGAAATTTTTTCGAGATATACGCCACTGCTAAAGAGAAAATAGAAAATTTTTCAGAAAAATTTTTGAATCCAAATTGAATGAACGGCCAGGCCAAAAGAGATTTCACCTAAAACAGCGCTAGAAGCATATAACGCGCGCACTTTTTTTTAAAAACGCAAAAAAATCATGCCAGACGACGCAAAATTTTTAGAAAAAAGAAAACACAAAAAAAAAAAAAAAAAAAAAAAACAGGTTTTTTTTCGTCAAAAATTTGCGAACGCACAGCCCAAATTTTTTGCCATTTTAAAAAAAAGGCGCAGCGTATAAGCTATCTAAGCGCAGTTAGGAAAAATCACTCTATACACTCCTCAAATCAAATTTTTAAAAATTTTTCGAAAAATTTCATATTTTTCTACTTTAAGCAGGCATATACCTCAAAAAAATTCGAACTTTTTATTTGTTAATTAAAAGCACTATTTCGAATATAACAAAAAAAAAAGAAGAAAGAACACAGGCCAGAAGCCGCCCAGAATTAAAATTTTTTTATTTTTAGCAAAAAAACAAGAAACACGAGTTTTTCGACAGACAAAAAAGCAAAAGAGAACCCTGCAAAAATCACTAGAAAAAATCGACGCCCACTACCCTTTTACGTGCTTTCCCTTTAAAAGACGCAGACTAACTTATAAATTCTGTTTCATTCGACTTGAATTTGAAACTTACTCGCTCATCTTACTCAGCATATAGAATTTTTTTTTTTTTATTCATACGCTTTCACAGGCGTATCAAAATCAGACTAATCGTATTTTCTTAGCGCTCAAATCGTATTATTTCAAAGCTAAGCAGATTAATTTAAGCAGCTAACAAATTTTGCTTGAAAAAATACTACAAAAAAGAACAAGGCCTTGCAGTCCGCAGCGAAAACCAAATCTCGTTTTAACTTAACTCGATCTAGCTCGAAGCCAAAATTTTCAAAAAAAAAACTATATTAACACTATAAAAGCGCAGCTAACTTCAGCAGAATAATAGAATCTCTATTCAAACGAAAACACATCTAAATACTATCAGAAAGCTTTTAAGAATTACTTCAGAATATACGACACGATTTTTCTAATCATAATCTATCATAATAGTAAACTCATGACTAGCTTTTAGATCAAGCTCGACTAACTAGCATCAAAAACTACAGAGAAGTAGCATTAGAAAATTTTTCAAAATTTTCGCGAAAAATTTCACTTTTTCAGACTTCAGCTCAGCGAAAAAAACCAAGCACAGCCAAAAAAAGAATTCAGAAAAACTTTCGCTTTTTTCAAAAAACACTATATATATATATATATATATATATATATATATAGTCGATTACACCAAAAACAACACCACACCACACCCCAACCCCCACAAGCCAAAACAAAAAAAAAAACACACCCCAACCAACACCCAACCAAAAAAAAAAAAAACCAAACACAACCCCAACAAACAACACCCCCACAACAAACACCCAAAACAAACAACAACAAAAAACAAAACACAAAACAAAAAAACACACAAACACACCGACCCCCCCAACCGCAACCAACACACCCACACACGCCCCCAAACCCCAAAAACCAACAAAAGCAACAAAAACCAACCCAAAACAACAAACCCCCCAAAAACCAAACACAACACCCCCACCCCCCCCCCCCCCCCCCAAAACCCCCCACACACCACCACACCCAACCACCCCCAACCAACACCAAAACACCCCCCAAAAACCCCACAGCAACCCCCAACACCCACCCCCCCCGCCCACCCCCCCCACCCACCCCACCCACCCCCCCCCCACCCCCCACCCCACCACCCACCCCCCCCCCCCCCCCCCACCCCCCCACCCCCCCCACCCACACACCCCCCAGCACCACCCCCCCACCCACCCCCCCCCCACCCCCCCCCCCCACCCCCCACCCCCCCACCCCCCCACCCCCCCCCCCCACCCCCAACCCCCCCACCACGGGCGCAACAGCAACCCACCCCAACCACGCCACCAACCACCGCCCGCCCACGCAGCAGCCACCCCCACCACACCCCCCCCACCCCCCCCCCACGCCACCCCCCCCACCCGCCAGAGCCACCACCAAGCCCCCCCCACCCCCCCCCCCCCCACCCAACCAACCGCGCGCCAGCCGGGCGAGGCGAAACAACCAAAGCCCACGACCACGACGAAACACAGCACAACGGCAAAGCAGAACAAACAAAAAAACGACCAAAAAACAACGGGAGAAAACAACAACGGGACCGCGAGGACACGACAGAGGCCGAGAGCACAGGAAGACAGGCAAAAAAAACGGTTAATTGGGAACACATCAGGAAAATTTTTTAAATTTTGGACAAAATTTCATAAAATTAGAGAGTTATCAGAAATTTTCTCCGTTTGTTTTAGCAAATTGCTAAAACGACCGGAAAAAGTTTTCACGGACTCTGAGAAAATTTTCGCCAATCTACGTTTTGGCCCGAAAAACCCAGACTTGCATTATAGAAGTATGCCTGTTTCCATGCAGTGAGCAAATTTCCGTTCTAGCTTTTCAGTGCTTGTGGTGTGATGTTGTAGCGCTATGAGCCGAAAGTGTACAAGCGTGGGAGGGGAACGAAGGACGAGCCCAATGAGGTGCCATCACATTTCGACAGAAGAATGATTGGCTGTATTTGTAAGTTAGCTCGCGATTGAAAAAACCAATTCTTTTAACGTTTTAAAGTAGTATATTATATAGTAGTCTGTTATGGGCATACATGTAACGGGGTCGGAATTTTGGGGGGCTCTTCGTCCAATTTTGGGGACCCTTCCCCCTGATCGACTTAAAATAGCCTAAATTTAGCAAAATTTTGCAAAAATGTGCCAATTTTACTAAATTTTGCCCACAGTTCGGGGTCCCTCCGCCCCAGCTCCTCGATTTGGTGGGTTCGCCCCATCCCCCCTCATACATGTAATGGGTCAGTCATCATCTTATCGGTCAATGTGGATTTAACTTCGAACGCTAATGGGCATAGTATCAAGTTCATTTCTGATTAATCTTTAACCGCTGACTTACTATCTGATTTTCTGTTTATTTTGATCGGTTTAATTCTGACATCATGTTATTTTTATTTATGCAAATTTTAATGCCTCCAGTACAGCAAAGGACTTGCTTTTTACCAACCTCACGGTTAAGGAGGAGTCCAGAAACTGCACAAACCAGTCTCAGCGGTGATGAATTAAATATATGTTAGTACCCACGTGCCTAGCTGTGGGGGGCCACAAAACAGTCCGCCGGGGAGGGGGGGGGGGTGGGCGGAAGGCCCGGTAATTACCTGCGTTCCCGGGTTGGCGATTCCAACGGCTAGATTTTGAGTCCGTACCCGCACGGATTTTTAATAGCGATGTAAGTGCATATAGGGGCGAAAAAACAAAACAAACAAGGTCCTCTGTTTGCTGCGTTTCTCTGTCATGTTTACTGGGACCTGTCTAGTGACTGGGACACCTCCCGACAAGCCAACTGACCTTGGTGCAAGCGACGCTTAGCTGATCTGCTGAAGGAATTGTGTAGAAAAAACCGACCAGGAATGGAAATCTGGGTTTTTTTCGAGACCCAGACCGAAACTACGAAACCGAGACTACCGACACCAAATTCCGAGACCGAGACCAAATTCCGAGACCGCAAAAACGGGGACTTTGGGTCATCTTTTGACATTTTATACATCCATCGATTTGATGACTTCGTACAAGTCTTTTGGGCAAAATGTTTATACCACAGACAGACACGTACGTAGATTTATAAGAGCACGACAATTAGGGCTTTGGGGATATATTCCTCCCGCGTAAAACCAAATCCTCTGAGTATATGTAATGAAGTTTAGGCAGCCTGTCTCAAAATTAACGCAAGAAAATTTTAAACAATATTTAAAAAATTCTATAACACAATTTTTTGACAGATTTGAAAAACCGAGACCGGGTATAAACTCGAGACTGTGTGACTACCGAGACCCAAACCGAGATGGGCTAGTCTCGTGGTTTGACCGAGACAGAGACCGGGATCTGGACTTTATTTATTTATTTATTTTTATTATTGTATATTTTAATTTTTAATAATATCGGTTTCAGGTTATCCGGAACAGCACTACATCAATTGGATGTGGGTCATGAAGGGGATCGACACACGCTGTGAGTGCGGACATTGGTTTCGACTGATTGACGCGCCCAACGACGGTGTTTAGACGGAGTCTAACTGGAGGACTTTTAATATGGATAGAACACAGACAATGACTATGGATTATATATTTAGTAGATAATTATTTGTTGTGGTTGGCGTAGAGCAAAGGTAGAAGTGGTTCAGTTCAAGACTACGGAATAGTTGTCTTGCTTTCAACTGACCTCGGCTTTTTGTTATTCGAACCAAGCAAGAGTGTATACTATTCTATTGATATCTATACTCTTTCCCCTTAATAATAACCCATTATGAGCTGGGACATATTAATAATATGACCAAGAGTACATAATTTTATTGATTGAACAGTACGATGTAATATTATGTACTCTTGTTCTGAAGAAACTAAGCTGATTTAGACGCCTGCAATCAGTCTTAATCACGTACAATAATTGATTTTGTGAACCATTTCTGCTTGAGATACCAAGAGTACACTATCGTATCAATGTGCTGACGGATTATGTGCTCTGGGTGTTCCGCTGTTGTAGCTAACGTACTGCCATTTTTCTCGTTTTTATACAACTAAATTTCATGATGTAACAGTAGCTGTAGTGGACCAAGCATTTAGTTTTCTTTTAGTGTTACATACTTTTTTCGATGGTTTACGTTAGCTTGCTATTTGTTAACACTTAGTTGTAGCTCCTGTGTGTGTATTATACTGAGTTAAATAATTTGAGACTGTCTCAAATTGTCGCAAATTCGATTGATTATTTAAAGTATTTGTAAATTTAATTAATTTTTGTGTTGTTCATTCTATAGGTTTTGGTTTTTGTTCAATAAATATCAAGTGTGTGTTGAAGTTGGATTTTTACTTTTTTTGGGAAATCTTGGGTCGATCTATTTCATGTGAATGAAACTTTTTGGACTCAGTTGAAAGGAAAGACGCGTTTTGTGAATTCCAGGAGATCTGATTCGTAAATGGCCATCTCTTTTCCTTTGTCAGCTAAATTGGTACATTGACACAAACTTTAATAGTCATTTGGATTGCATAATTTTGTTAAATTTTAGTTAAACTCATTTGAGTGTTTGAAATGTATTAAGGTGGTAGTAACGATTTCGACGATTTCAAAAATTTCTCTAATTTCTAATGTAAGAAATCGTCGAAATCGTTACTACCACCTTAAT
>JASANF010000664.1:0-20096 GCA_030248245.1 Trissonchulus sp. WLG1_4
ATGTACCCTAAATTTTTCTTAAAAAGTGCCATTTTTACTAAATTTTGCTCAAATTTACAGGACCCTCCCTTTCGGCTCCTCGATTTTTTTTGTGGGGAGGGGGGCATCCAGATTATCCAGATTGTATATATACAATTTCAATAGATGCGTTCTAATGTTTATAGGTGTGAAAAATGTTTATAAAACAGACAAGCGCCCCTCGTCTCAACCTAGCCATGTCGTCTATCTATGTTTGTCAGTTCTTTTTTGGTTTCAGAATTTTGACAAAATCTTGGTGGCCAATCGAGGAGAAATAGCGTGTCGCGTGATTCGCACTTGTCGAGCCATGAACATCAAAACGGTGGCCGTGCACAGTGATATCGACTCCAACGCTGTAAGTGTGCAAGATGGCCCCTTTCTGCCCACAACCTGGTTTTCCTTCGTGCAAGGGTCCCCATATATAAGCATAATTTCAAGATAATAAAACTACGCCTGATAGTCACTTTGGTTTTGGGACTAAGCGTAAGCCTAAACCTAAATAGTATATGTACATATGCTAAGCTAAGCAGTAAGCAGATATTTGAATATTTTTGAAAATACGCAGTTACACGTGTTTAGCCTTGGGAGAATGAGAGCCCAAATGCACTCTCAAGCAGATTTGGGTTGGGAGGTGACAAAGTTTTTTCGGATTCTTATGACTGTCTGCTCTGATTTGCTCTGCCAATTTGTGTTTCAGCTGCATGTTCGCTTGGCCGACGAGGCGGTCTGCGTGGGCCCAGCGCCGACCAAGGAGTCCTATCTCAACATGGAGGCCATTCTGGGCGCCGTTCGCGACACAGGGGCTCAGGCGGTCAGTGCAATTGTGCTCAAGGATATTTCACTTGCTCTGACAATAATATATATTGTTATCTACACAACTATTCTCCTCTCCTTCCCCCTCTATTCCTATCTTAACCTTGTGTAAGTACTTGTAGACAATATATATATACCGCTTGCACAAAAAATTTTCTACGTATTTTCATGTTGAAAATTTACAAAACGTATATACGTATATGTGTTTATGTGAAATGACTGGTTCTGATGACCGTATATTATACGGAAACATTGTACGCACATATGATTGTACATGTGATGTATATAAGTAAACCTATTTGTTGATTGTGATCTGCGTTTGTGTCTGCACTTCGGAATTGTATCTGTGTCTGTAAGCTAGTGTAAGAATTGACTCCAGTGTTTTTTTTTCGTCAAAAATTTTGCGTCGTCTGACGCACATGCCCAAATTTTTTTGCGTCATTTTGAAAAAAAGTGCGCAGAGCGGTTATAATGCTATTTAAGCGCGTGTTTTAGGTGAAAATCACTTTATTATGGCACTGGCCGTCCTCACTTACGATTTTGGAATTTTAAAAAAATTTCTGAAAAAATTTTAATTTCTTCTTTTAAGCAGTGGCGTACCTCGAAAAAAATGTCGGGGAAGATGGCTTTTTGATTTTCTGTAATAGGTTAAAATGCACTATTTTCCATAATAACATACAAATGTGAACAGAAAATGGAAGGCCACGTTGCCAAACGTTGCAGGGGTCTGGGGGCTACAGCCCCCAGGAAAAAAATTTGGAAAATTTTTTGACTTTTAGGCCAAATTTGATCAATTGGAAACGTATCGGAAATTTTTTTCGACCAAGCAATAAAAGCGAAAGGGAAAAAAATTCACTGTGAAAAAATGTAAAAATGTGTAAAAAAATTCACTTGGAAAAAATCGCCAGTAGGCCACAACGGGTTGCCGACCGGTAAGGGACCCTTTATTCTAGGCAAGGGACCCTCTATTCTAGGCAGAGGACCCTCTATTCTAAGCAGTGGACCCTCTATTTTAGGTAGAGAACCCTCTATTTTAAGCAGAAAACCCTCTCAAGGCAGAGAACCTAGTGTTCTAGTCAGAAAATCATCCATTCTCGGTCAAAGACAATCTAGTCTAGGCGGAAGACCCTCTATTCTAGGCGGAAGACCCTCTATTCTAGGCAGAGGACCCTCTATTCTAAGCAGAGGACCCTCCATTCTAGGCAGAGGACCGTCCATTATAGGCAAAAGATCGTCTATTTTCGGTAAAAAACCTGATATTTATGTTCAGAAACCCAAATTACCCACAAAAACCCCAAAATTTCAATTTCGGAAATTTGAACCCTTAGAAGGGGGTACCCTGAGTGGGTCCTAGGGGGTCCAGGAAGATCCTAGGCAAAAACGAACCTTGGATTCGTGTTCAGGGGCTCAAATTACCCTTAAAAACATAAAAATCTCAATTTCGAAAATTTGACCCCTGAGGGCCCCCTAGGGAGGAGGGGTACCCTGAGGGGGCCGTATGGGGGTCCAGGGAGGTTCTAGGCAAAAACAAAGCTTGGATTCGTGTTCAGGGGCCCAAATTACCCCTAAAAACACCAAAATCTTAATTTCGAAAATTTGACCCCTTAGGACCCCCTAGGAGGGGGGTACCCTGAGGGGATCATAGGGGTACCCAGGAAGCTCCTAGACAAAAAGTGACTCCAGATTCGTGTTCAGGGGCTCAAATTACCCCTAAAAACACCATAATCTCAAATTCAAAAATTTGACCCCTGGGGACCCCTTAGGGGGGGGGGGGGTACCCTGAGGGGGCCGTAGCGGGGTCCAGGGGGGTCCTAGGCAAAAATAAACCTTGGATTCGTGTTCAGGGGCTCAAATTACCCCTAAAAACACCAAAATCTCAATTTCGAAAATTTGACCCCTGAGGACCCCCTAGGGGGGTACCTTGGGGGGCTTCATAGGCGGGTCCAGGGGGGTCCTGGGTAAAAAATAACCCCAGATTCGTGTTCAGGGGCCCAAACTACCCCTAGAGACAAGTTTTTGTCCAAATCCCTGACAAAAAATTTTTCAAGTTCACAAGGGTCCCCCCTTGTGTTCCATCATTTTCGGGGGTCACGTGACCCGGCCCCCCGTGGGGTCAGGGGGTCACCAAGGTGGGGGGCACAACTACTCGTAGGGGGGGTCCCCCCACCAAAGTTTGGGACCAATCCCCCCAGTAACTCCAGAGTAAAACGAGTAACAAACTTTTGCTAACAGGAAAAAAAAAAACAACAAAAACAGGAATATGAATACAATGGGTTGCACCCCTGCTTCGCTGGGGGTCGGCAACCCAAAAAATTCAGGAGGGGTGGCGATTCCGCCCATCTACCCTTCCCTGGGTACGCCATTGCCTTGCCCATTTAGAATGTGCGAAAGCTGAGCTTAACTTATAAATGAGTCGGCGACTTAAACTAATCGGCGGCCGTGGCGTCTCAGCATCTAGAAATTTATGTTGTATTCGATACGCTTCATAGTGCGGTATCCAAGAGGGAATTAAATATTACGTCAATGCTGATCACGTTAATTTCGGTGTTGTTGAGGAAAGCTGAGCAGAGTTTTGAATTTTAGCAGACTGAAAGACTACAAGGATGCATTTTTGCTTGAAAAAGTACAAAACGGGAACTGCAGTAGTTGCAGGGGTCTGGAGGACTTAACTCAGTTCCCCTGGAGACTGCCTCTTTACGCCAAATTAAGTTGGCTAACACTGTAAACACGCAGCTAATTTCAGCAGATATAATAGAATTCTCCTATTCCAAACTTTGATACTAGCGGGACAATCACCTAAATACCTATTGGCATTAATTGCTGCTTTTGAGAAACTTGCTGGGTGTGGCATGCTTCGACACGATTTTTTCTAATCATGATCTTAGTCATAACTAATCATAATAGTTTGTAAACTGTATTGAAACCAGCTGTAGCTGCATACCGATTAAGGTTGAAACGTTAGACACATCAGATAATTTTACAAATTTATGGTTTTGACGCAATTTTGGAAAATTTTTCAAAATTTTCGCGACAAAAATGCTATTTTCGGCACTTTTTGGCCAAAATCAGCTATGACATCTTTCAGCCTCAGCCGAAAAAAAGTGCGTCACGGGACGCACATTGCCAAAAAAAAGTGCGAAATTTCAGAAAAAAAGTGCGGCGTTTCGCACTTTTTGACGCAAAAAAAACACTGACTCTCTTGCTTACGAACAAATGGACACTTACGGACACCCATGAAATAAATCGTATATAGATTCAGAAGTCAGAAGAGCTTGAATATTAGCTTTAAATTATTATTCATCATTATTAAATATGCTTACTATTCATGACTTTGTTGAATTTTAACTTGCTAATTTGTCACTCATTTGCTAACATGCTATTTATTTTTAGGTACACCCTGGCTATGGATTTCTTTCCGAAAATACAGTTTTTGCTAAGCGGCTGGTAAGGGGATGAATTGGTTGATAATACTATTGTATCGGTCTGGGATTTTTTTCGAATAAAAATGTAATGACTGCGAAAAATTTTCAAACCTTTTGGCAAAATTGCGGAAAATATTGTCGCAGCTGAGGTGAACTCGTAAGGTATTATGCGCTGGTTTTTTTGACTTGGTCGGAAAAAATTTCCGATACATCCCCATTGGGGACTCCCGAATTGACTAAATTAGGCCTAAAAATGAAAAAATTATCCATTTTTTTCTGGGGGCTGCTGCCCCCTAACCCCTGCAACTCGTCACCTTAGTGTCCTTTGGTTTTATCTTTCATAAAAGCGTACCAGGGATGGAAGTCTCGGTTTTTTTTCCGAGACCGAGACCGAGACCACGAAACCGAGACTACCGAGACCGAGACCAAAATCCGAGACCGCCAAAACCGAGACTTTGGGTCAATTTTTGCCATTTTTTCACCTATTGGTTTGGTGACTTTTTACAAGTTTTTAGGTAAACTTACAAGACCATGGTCAGACACTGTTGGTTACGTTCCTGGTTCTTTTCTCCTTTTGTGTGGGTATGGGGCCGTATCTACTTAAATACTGTGAAATTTTGACATCTGTCCCAAAGCAGACGCAATTTATCCTTGTTCACGCCAGAAAATAGCAATTTCAGACACTGTTTGGCTGAATTTAGTTAAAAATCGCTCAGCTTGTATTGGAATTACCAATGTTCTGCTAAAATAGACACCCAAGATAAAAAAGGTTTTTAGCTAAAAAATTAGACCTGCGCGCCGTGACGCTCTTTCATTCTTTGCCTCCGGCGTGACAACCCTTTGAATTGTGCCCCCTCAATCCCCTGGGACTAAATTTTAGTTGGGAGTAGAGTCTTCCCTTCTCATATACCGAACTACATAGTTCTGACTAGTGCGTCTAGTTGAACTTTCACAGATTTATTTTTGATTTTTTGCTACTAATTGGAAATTACAGTTAAGTATGTGAAGCCACCGATTGGCATAACAAAGTTGACCAGCCAAACACTAAAGATTAAAGAATAAAATATAATAATAATCACAGTTCACACAGACAGACTTGAAAGCAAATATTAAATAAGAAACCTAATCATAAACATACATTTTTTGTGTGTGTACTGTGTTTACTGATAAACTAAACAACCACGGTAAAGCTGTTTTCGGAAAAAAATCGACAGAATCTCACTGTTTGATGTGAAATTTTGGTGAAATAAAAACTTCCGAAAAAAATTTTCTGCCAAAAATATAAACCAAAGGGGGGACCACAGGAAAATTTTTCACAGATTTGAAAAACCGAGACCGGGTACAAACCGAGACTTTTCGACTACCGAGACCGAGACCGAGACCGAGACTGGGCTAGTCTCGGGTTTTGACCGAGACCGAGACCGAGACCGAGACTTCCATCCCTAAAGCGTACGCATGTGTATTGGGTGCATTGTGCACTGTTTTTTGCTAAATGTACTGTTTTCTGTTACGTTTTAGCTGTGTTACATTGAAAAAAGTTTAAATTTCGTAGAAAACTTTTTTTGAACTCATGGAACTTTGTGACTTGATGTTTGGGAACTGATTGTAAATGGCAAACTTGATTAAACTTGTTTTTTTTTGAGGGGGGGGGGTTTCTCATCCTCCCCCCTTACAAGCATGCTTATATATACATCTGTGCGACGAAAGACCCAATTTTTTCGTACAAATAGGCGGTTTGTGTCATACATGTAGTTGGGGGGGGAAGACACCCCCCAAAATTTGATACCGGGGGAGAGAGGGGGGTCCTGCCAAGGGGAAAAGAGGGGGAAGGGTCCGGCGGGAATAAAATTTTGGCTAAAATGTGGAAAAAATCGGAATTTTTTGTAAATTTTAAGCGCCTTTTACCAAAATTTTTGCCAAAAGTTGTCAAAATCGGTGTTTTTTAGTCGAAAAAGGTAAAAATTTTGTCATTTTCGGGAGGGGGGGTCAACAATGAGATGACGCAGGTTAGATGGGTCCCATCAAGGGGGGGAGGGGTACCCAAAATTTTGGTGCTGTTACATGTATGGTTTGTGTTTTATTAGACGGAGACGGGCTGTGTGTTTGTGGGCCCGAACAGCAGCGCCATCCAGGCCATGGGCGACAAGATCGAGAGCAAGCGCATCGCCACCCGGGCAAATGTCAACATGATTCCAGGGTTTGACGGCGAGATCCAGGATGCCGACGAGTGCGCCAGGGTCGCCAAGGATATCGGTATTGTACAGTCAGCTGTCAGGATATTATATTATATATATATACTCTTTTATAGTATTTATTATTGTAGGTATATAGTAGGATTTTTAAAAGATTGGAGAGGTATATGGACGTGGTGAATTCGTGTGGCATTTAGAATCCTAAGGTCTTCTTATAAATTAGTATCAGGATCAGCTATCTTCATAACTCAAGATTGGAATAATTTAGATTCGGAAAATTTTGGAAGTACATGCGGATGGTTAGGTTTGGTCGTTTACAAAGTTTCGTAAACTTTAGTAAAACTTTTGTTGAGTTGCTGTAGTCAATCTAGTTAATTTAATCCACATTTTTTGATGTTTCAGGCTATCCGGTGATGATCAAGGCCTCCGCCGGGGGCGGGGGGAAGGGAATGAGGATAGCGTGGAATGAAAAAGAAGCAAGGTTAGACCACGTCCCCTTCATCCTCTCATCTTATCCGATGGGGGCCAGAGTTAAGGACAATATTGTGACACGCTGGCTGTAGGCTGTGTCACCTGAAAGAAATTGATGCATGACGTTTATGTGGCGGTGCAAATGCGGAACTGCTGCGTATATATTGTTCTACGCTTTCGAATCTGGACTTGTTACGCAGTTTTCTTTCTGTAATGCGCTGCATGTGAATTGTGAACATATAAAATTCAAAGCTAAGCTCAAGTCTTAACCTCAGGCTTCAGCCCAAGCAAAGCCTGATAATCCCCCGTGAGACTGAGCGTAAATGTAAGTATTTTTAGAATCGCAGACTCACACGTGCAGCTACATGGATTTTTTGCGTTGTGGATGTTATTCATGTACGTCAAGTCTTAATTTTATTTTCAGGGAAGGCTTTAGATTATCTCAACAGGAGGCAGCGTCCAGTTTTGGAGACGATCGTATCCTGCTGGAGAAATACATCGACAATCCCAGACACATCGAAGTACAGGTCAGCATGCGGCAGTCAGCAGGCTCAATAGTATGACTGTCAGCATTGGCATGAAATTCCTGTCATTTTCTCAGTTGAGGTGTGTATATATATATATATATATATATATATATAATATTTATATATATATATATATATATATATATATATATATATATATATATATATATATATATATATATATTATATATATGGCAGCATTGTTCCACGATATGTCAGACAGGACCTTGTTTTGCGAAAGGTGCGCATGTTTTTTTGTTATTGTAAAAACCGTTAGTTGTGAGGCACTACAGTTGGATGACTGCGAGCAGTGGAGCTATACTCTGTTGTTTGCAGTTGTAGATTCTGTGCGACAAACATGGCAATGGGATTTGGCTGAACGAAAGGGAATGCTCCATTCAGAGGAGGAATCAGAAAGTCATCGAGGAAGCCCCAAGGTTTGCGGACAGCCGCTGATTTTATCATGACGTTTGCCGCTAAACTTTTTTAGTATAAACTTGTAATAACAAGTTCAAACAAGTTTTTCTACCACCTCTCACAGTCACTGCATTCTTGCTGTAGAGTTCAGGCTGTCTTCCAAACTCAATAAATACGAGCCCGCCAGGTAGCACCAGATGCATACTCAAACAGAAGCAAACAAACAAGCGTAAACGTGCGGGATGTGCGAGTATGCCTCTAGTGTCCAAGAGAAAACGCAGTGGGGCGTAAGGCAGCATGTTGATTTGCTTTTGTGTAATTTCAGTCCTTTCGTGGACCCAGATATGCGCAGACGGATGGGCGACCAAGCAGTGGCTCTGGCTCTGGAAGTGGGATATGACTCCGCTGGTAATGTACAGTACTAGCCTTGTTTTCATCCTTCACTAATATTATTTGCTTATTTTTGTACTCTGAAAAAGTGCTCCTCGATAAAAAACTATAAAAGCGCTTTCCAACTGGCATAAACTGATGAGATAAACAGTTTGAGTAAACACAACCAGCCATTTTCACTCATTACAATGTAATGATATTATGTTGATATAAATGCTTGTACTGTATTCGAAAAATTGCTGTGCCGCTAGTTTTTATAGCCATTGTTTGTTATTTTTCAGGCACTGTTGAATTTCTTGTTGATTCTCTGAAAAATTTCTATTTTCTCGAAATGAATACTCGCTTGCAGGTCAGTTTTATAGTGTAGGACGTTTGGTTTTTATGCCTTTACTGGTTTACTGGGCTATGTATGACAGACTCAAATCGTTCCTGTTTAAGGGCATCTCTGGATGTCTAACATTTTGTGTAAAGTTTGACACCGCAAAAATTGTTCCAAGACGGAAGATTATACGAATAGAACGTAATTAAGAGGTATTATGTTTTAATTTTAGCTCGCCGTCAAGATAAGATCATAATATAGCAGCTATAACAGCTATATTTAGCTATTGGTGATAATAAGGCTCAATAGCATTTTGAGCATCGTCGCTGTTATCACCATGCGTCTAATGGTTTGTATGAGACACGCATTGCGTTTGTTTTAGGTTGAACACCCGATCACAGAATGCATCACCGGTTTGGATCTTGTGCAGCAGATGATTCGTGTGGCTTACGGTACGGTGTGCCAGGAGATCGCCGTTGTTACTAGGCATAGTAGTTTGGAGCATTCTTGACCTTGCCATTGTGTCCTTAAATTCAAGAAAATATTAAAAGAAACAATTTGTGCATGTTGTAGGATGTTGTAGGACAAATAAATGGACACGTACGGACTAAAAAGGCTGGAATTGCAACCTGACACTCATTAACACTAAAGTTTTCTTTAAAATTTAGTGAAACGCCAAAATTTGGGCTTGAAACACTTAACATTTTAAGTGTTTCACTAGCTTTTAAGTAAAACTTCAGTGTTAGTGTTAGGTTGTGAATTCCAGCCAAAGTTTCAAATAGGCAGTGAATTATTTCAGGACACCAGCTGAACGTGAAACAGACAGACGTGGGCATTCGTGGCTGGTCCTGCGAGTGTCGGGTCTATGCTGAGGTAGGCTTGGATCATAAACTCAGTCCATTTGAGCTGCAGCTGAATCGAATTTGTGGTATGAACATAGATTCGGATTCTAGACTTGCTCTAGTTGTCAGGTGACATATTGACCAATTTAGTCTAGACTAATCTGGTTCTGCACTATGTTGTTGTTTTAGGACCCGTACAAGAACTTTGGCTTGCCGTCCGTAGGCCGATTGACTCATTACAAAGAACCTCTTCATTTGCCTGGAGTAAGCTATTCATAGACAGAGAAAAAGCAACACGTTCTATTAGGCTCGATTCATACTTACAGCCGTATGTCCGTTCAGCCTGCAGAATGACGTCACTAGCAGCCTAGTGCAGTGGATCAGCCAGCGCATGTGACGTAATTATTTCGTCATTTTGTCGGCTGAACGGACATACGGCTGTAAGTATGAATCGAGCCTTAGTTTTTCTGGGTTTATATTTTTTAGTAATAACTAAATGTTTTGTTAGTTTGTATGTTGTTGTAGATTATTTTTTATGGTAGTTTTTTCACGTGGACAGGGCGTCTTGATGCCAACATTTGGTGAAGGGTTCCCTCTATTTATTGCTGGAGCCTTTCGGAGGTCTTTATCAAGAGGGGGGGGGGGGTCAAAACTGATGCTTTTTGCTTCGGGCTTGTAGACACGAATGCGGGGCCCATTTTGTGTGAAACCCAACTGATCTGCTATCAAAATGCGTTGCCTAGGGTAGAGGGTCTTGTGCATAGAATAAAAATGTCTCATTTAAGAAAAACTAATGACGTTTGAGTCAAAAGCGATTGTAGCTCTTTTTCGCGCTGGTTTAGGGATGCGGAAAAAATGACAGTAGCTTTTTAAGGCGTTTCCGTCATAAGCAGGCTATTGGGGAAAGTTTGGCTCAATGATTTATTAATCGTTATTAATTTTAGGTTCGCTGTGACAGTGGTGTGGAAGAGGGCAGCGAAATCAGTGTCTTTTATGACCCGCTTATATGCAAGGTGGGCAAGTTAGGTTACACTTAGTCTTTTTTTTGTGTGATATTATTTTGCCTGAGCTACGTATGTGTGGTTTTTTGTCATGCCAAACGTAGTGCGATTGGCCAAGTAATTTTAGCTTTCGGTATTCACTGTGCCTCACTATCTTCAGTGTTCAGTGATTATTAATATAATACGTGGAAAGAAAGAATTGGATTTAAAAAAAATAGCGTCAACATCATGAGCCAGTGCACCTTCGAACCACCCATCTCTGAATTTTGCGTGCCAGTGCGCTGCCATTTGAGCTACTGGACCAGTGTTGAACTGTCATGTTTTGCCTTAAAGTACCTCAGGGGCCTCTAATACTTAACAATGATTATCAAAAAACTCCAGCCAGTCAGATTGCAGCAAATCCCGCCGCTCTCACTTTGAGTATATTATATGTTTTAGCTGGTGACGTTTGGCGCGGATCGGACGGAGACGATGGTTCGGATGGAGGCGGCCCTAGACCATTACGTGATCCGCGGCCTGGCGCACAACATCCCTCTGCTCCGGGACGTGGTTGCCGAGCCCAGATTCCGCCAGGGGGACCTCACCACCAAGTATCTCCCGGAAACATACCCGGACGGATTCAGTGGTACGACTGGCTGGGGAGTTCTATTTGTTGGTCTGTCGAACGCCAATGGGATTATGTAGTCTTGTATCCTCGAGCGGCATACTGAGTATTCCATGGAGTAACCCTGATAATGATGTAATGTGTAATGTAATCATCTTACATGTGCACTGTCTCAGTTTTTTTTTTTGAGGGAGGCTTGTCCCGGATTTTTCTAATTTTAGGGGGCTTGTTTTGACGTTTGGGGGACTTAACACTGACGAAAACACAAAAATTTTCAATTTTTATTGGTTAAAAATGAGAAAGTTTTTGCAGATTTTTTTGGCTCATTTTTGAAGCAATACCTAGTCTCTGTTTTGCATGCAAGTAGAAAGAATAGCCAATCCCTGCGGCTGACGAAGGGTCTTATCCAAAATTGGATTTATCGGATTAGATTTAACTTTATTTCGTCAATAACGTAGCGTCAGTTAAACGTAAGTTACTAAAACTTGGCACACACCGAGATAATGTATGTAATCCATGTAGCACAAGATTTCAGCCGGCTGTATTAATTTTGTGGTGTATTATTAGCAAAATTTAAATCTAATCCGTTAAATCCAATTTTGGATAAGGCCCATAGTAATCACTTTTGAGTAGCCGTGTTCTTTTTCGTTTTAGGCGCCAAACTGTCTCCCCCCGAGCAGCACACCCTTCTTTCCATCGCCGGTGCTCTCTATATGTATCACGTGGACAGAAGTTTCACTGATGTGTAAGGAATAGTCATGCTTGTGACGGGGCTGAAATTGGGGTGGGGGCTCCGGCCAAATTTCGGGGACCCTCCGGCTTCCACCCTTAATCGGCCAAAAATACCCTAAATTTTGAAAAATGTTGTAAAATTTACTCAAATAAGTGCTATTTTTACAAACTTGCCTAAATTTTCGAAACCCTCCCCCCAGGCCCCTCGATTTTTATTTATTTTTTTTGGGGGTTTTGTTTTCGCCAGGAAGTTTTAGCAAAGTCGCTAAAAGGTCCAAAAATTTTTTAGCCATTATTAAAATTTTTTAGCTACGTTTTTAAAGCATTTATTTAGGTTCAATTCACTTCCATTTGAATATTTTCACAAGTGACTAAGTAGTGGCATACCCAGAAAAAAATTTCGTAGGGGAAATCCTTGGAAAGAATGGATTAAAATGCACTTTTTGCAATTTTAACGCAAAAATTCGCATTGCAAATGTAAGACCATTAAGGGGGTAGTGTCGCGAAAGCAGTCGATTTGGCGTAACTGTAAAACATTTTTAGAAAAAGATAAGACATTGTTCTTTATATATTTTGAAAATATATGCTAAGGCAAGTATTTTAGCCAAGTTTTATTAAAATTGATGCAGTATACAGTTAGCAGTGAGCTCGCAAAGTCGAAAAAATGACGTTTTAAAAACCTATTCACATTAGATTTTTTCGTCCCAATTATCAATTTATTTGTTTAGTTTGTTTACATAGACTAAAAGGACATATGTTGTAGTTTATGCACACAAAATGTAGTGCGAATTGCTTGAGTGGTTGCGGCGTAATACCTTTTTGAACTGTAAAACTGTGCGTAAACAGTGAAGTACTCACAGCAATAATGATAAATTGTGAAAAATTTAGACGCCTTTTTTAGCATCAAAAGAAAAACGAACCTTTCTTTTTCTTTTTTCTTATTTGTGGCAAAAAACTGTGCGTCGACACGTTATGTGTACTTCACAAGCTGGCCAATCTGATATCTGGCTTAATTTTTGAATTTTCATGTCTTTATTGTGTGATGTCTGGCTTACAATCGGTGATTGGTTCAAGATATTGGTAGATATTGGTAGTCCAGTGTCTGGCAGTAATTATTTATAACAGTATAGCATTGGACTAGTTTCTCAGTGAACGTAAAAGTTCAAAGCAAAAAGATCTCTTTTTGCAACCTATGAGCAAAACTGCTTTCGCGACACTACCCCCTTAAGCCACAGAGTCGCAGGGATTTGGCGGCAGACTGTATATAAGTATTTTATATGCGGTCAGTGGCGTACCCAGAAAACAGTTTCGGGGGAATAACTTTTCGATTTTTCGTAATGGGATAAAATGCACTTTTTAGCCATTGGAAGTTTGTAGTAACTAGTAACACTTACAAAACCGGCTTAAAAACGTAAGATCACTAAACTACAAAGTTGCAGGGGGCTGGGGGTAGCCCCCAGAAAAAAATTTAGACTTTCAATTTTTAGTCCGAATTTGGTCAACTGGAGACGTATCAGAAATTTTTTCAGGAATCAGGAAAGTTAAAACAAAATATGTGAACAGCGAACGTCACACCAGACAGTATACTACACAAGTAAATGCAGCATAATATACTCGTGTAGACATGCATAGGCTTTGGTGAACTGCAGTAACAAAGAAAGTAAGCCACACAGTTGCAGGGGTCTGGGGGCGGTAGCCCCCAGAAAAAATTTAACGAATAATGCTAGGTTGTCGTATTTTGAACCGCATGAACCAGCAAGTGTCTGGGATTGGTATTGTAGCAGTTCCCAGAGCGAGGCCGAAACTTTTTTGATTTATTCCGAAATACCCACGTTTGACGGATCGCAATGACTCACCAAACGTGGTTTGCGAAAGTTTTCAGTAAACAAAGTAACTTAACAAACTAATTTTGAAAAATTGAACAACAGATACATAAATACTTGACTGGATCACTATGTTAAATTAAACATTGTTGAAAATGGGTGTAAATTGTAGTCACAAGGACATTTTTTGCGTCTAATGGCAAAGAAAGGTTAGTTGGAGACGCATAGGAAAATTTTTTGAATTTCAGACAAAATTTGGTGAATTGGAGAGTTATCGGAAATTTTTTCTGCAGAATTTGTTTTAGCAAATTGGCTAAAACGACCAAAAAAAGTTTTAGCAAACTCTCAAAAAATTTTTTGCCAATGCTAACGTTTTGGCCCAAAAAAACCCAGCTTCAGGTTGATGAGTTTTTACACCAATTGATCAAACTTTGCTTTACTGACAAACGGACACCCTTAGGGACAAGTATGAACTAGACTTGATGAAGAAGAACAAGAAGTATATACTCTATTAACGTGTCTTGCAGTTAGTTTTTGATATTGTGTTCGCTGGATTATGTTTAGTTTTTTTATTGATGTTTCAGTGACAGCCAAGCAGCCAAAGTGCGCCGCATGTTTGCTCAGGTGAAGGGAGTGGCCGCCAAGGCTAATCTCGTCGTTGAACGATTCCCCGATCATTACCGTGTAAGCTGTAAGGCCAAATGCTTTCGAATGCTTTCGGTGGCTTTTCTTTTAATCCTTATAATAACTTTACTTTTTGTCGACAGTTAGTTAATTCTAACAACATACAATCGCATACAATCTGTGCAATCTGACATTGAATTTTGGTGTAAATTTTTTTCAACAAAGAAGACTTTTTTCAACAACAGCGTTAATATCGTCATTCGATCCCGTTTTCATTTTTTGCGATTTTTTGTCCAGACAGTTAGAGCCACTCTGGACGACACCAGTTGCAGAATCTGGAATCTGGGTTTTTAATCGGTCAGTAGATTTGTTCTGTTTCCTGTGCAGGTATCAAACGATGGCAACGAGCATCTCATTCCGACAGCTGGCTTCAATTTTGCTCAGGATGTGCTGCATGTGGATCTGGATGGCAAAACTCACGTTCTACAGGTCTGCCTTATTTATCTATTCATGTCTCTTATAAATGCAAGAGAATTTTATCCACTGCCCCACAAAAATAGACGGTTGATAAGATGGCAGGCGCATTTTTTTATTTTAAGCACGTTTTTTAAGACTGTTGTATATTGATAGTAAAGCGTGCCGGTTTTTTTCTTAAATGAGACTACAAGACTTATGGTTGGCTTGTTTTTTAAATTTTTCCTAGCATTGGTGTACATAAGGCTAGCTACTTCTTGAGCGCAGGTTAGTTTAACATTGTTTTGGCTGTTTCAGATAGTCCGCAAATGTTTCCCCTTCAGCATGACGCTGCAGTACAAAGGAACGCCTGTTAGTTTTCACCAAGGGCCAAATCATAATATGGATTAAACGGATTAGATTAAAATTTGTTTTCGCAATAACTCATGATATCGTTTATCAATTCATACGAAATTTGCGTTAGCAGCTTTTTGTAGCACCCGCCGTTTGTGCACAAAATTTTTTAAGTCTACCTCAATATTATTGTGTTAAGTTATTAGGCAAACAAATGTTAATCCAATCCGTTTAATGCATTTTAGGAATTGGCCCCAAGTCTGCGTATTTATCACTTTGTTTTGTTATTTTTTCTTTATCAGTAACTTTAGGAAATCGTTTTTACTTTTGTGTGAATTGTGATCACTATCATGTAGCCAGGGGGGGGGAATAAGGGGAATTGGTTTTTATGGTCCGGCCGGAAAAAATTTCCGATACGTCTCCAATTGACCAAATTGTCTAAAAATTGAAAATTTTTCCAAATTTTTTTCTGGGGGCTGCCGCCCCCAGACCCCTGCAACTCCTTGGCTTAGTGTTCCTTGCTTTTGTTATGCATTACAGCATATGCATGTGCATATAAGTGTATTGTGCACTATGGTTATGCGTCGTACACTGTATAATGTATCGTTTTAACTGTTTTAAGCTTACAAAAATGACATTTTTAGTAAATGTGCGGTTTTTAATGTCAAAAAATTTCGGAAAATTGCTGATTTGCTAGCTTCCGGACCCATTTTGGCCCATTATTTTTGTACTTTTCGGTGTTTTGAGCTCTAATTTTACGTTTGATTGTGTTGCGGCCGAAAATAAGCATTGTTTTTGACCGAAAAATGCTAATATCGGTAGTTTTTTGCGTTAAAATGTTAAAATGCAATTAAGTGAAATTTAACACGTTTGAAAAAAATCGAAAAGTCATTCCCCCCGAAATTTTTTTCTGGCTACGCCATTGCCAACAGTATGTTTATCTGTACAGGGTTTAGATTTAAAAATTGTTTGTTTTGTTTTTTATTGTTCAATGTTTCGTCTTTTTTCAGTTTGAAGTGGTGATTTTGCCCGAGCTTGCCGAAAAGTATTTGCATTACTTGCCGGAAAAACCAAAAGTAAGGCTTGCTTTTTGATCAGAGTATCGATAAAAATGACGTTTTAGGCAATCAGATTGCAGGGCTGGGGATAGTGGACCAATCAGATTCTGAGGATGTGAATTAACTTTCTATGGTGCATTTCTTGTTGAATAGGCCCGATCGTAATGACATAACGTCAGGATGTCCGATTTGAATAATATTGCGCAGTGTTGTTTTATTTTGTTGATGCAACTTTCGGTGTTTTTGATAGTTTTGTGTATTTTTTGATGCGAGTTTGATGTTTTTTTCAGCCAGATCTGAGTTCCATCATTGTGGCTCCCATGCCCGGCGTCATCAAGTCTGTCAACGTGGCCGAAGGACAGACTGTGAGTTGAGGTTGAATCCATTCATCGCATTAGAATGTTTTTTTTTATATCACTGGCCTTCAAAAATGGCCTTAGCGATGGGTCGGACCTTAGGGTCAATATTATGATCGCGTTGCCTAGACTGTTTGACAGTCTGCTTATGACTGTTTTCCTGAAACGCTTGTTGACTCCTAATATTCCGACGAAACTAGCATTGGTTGAGAAAATTTGTCCGTGTGGGTTCGACTTTCAGACGGTTTGGAGAAACTACGTTTTTTACTAGACTTATGAATGGTTTGTCTTTTTTTGTTCTAGGTGTCGGAGGGTCAAGAGGTTTGCGTAATCGAAGCCATGAAGATGCAAAATAGTTTGGTTGCTGCCAAAACTGCTCAAGTATGATAGTTTAGTTAACAGGGTCGCTGATTTTGCGCATTAAAAGCAGCCCCCCCCCAATGTTGACCTGTTTGGTGCAGAAGTAGTTTTTTGAAATGTGCTGTCAATAAATTAAATGAGTTATGCGATGGTATCGTGAGGATTAAGCGTCCGAATAATTATTCTTTCCTTTCCGTATCCTGCAGTTTATTCGGAACCATTTTGACCTGGTAGAAAAGAAACAGAAATGGTCGATTCATACTTACAGCCGTACGTTTGTGTAGCCAACAAAACCAGAACACACCACAATCTCAACCTATACACTACTAATTGTGGCGTGATTATTTAGCAATTTTGGCGGCTGACCGGACATAACAGCTGTACGCATGACCCAAACCCAAAACGTTGCTATTAATAGATAAACGCATGGCCACTTGACCATTAATTTGAGTTGTTTTTTATTTTATATTTTGTTTATTTTTGTTTATTGTGTTTTCAGGTAAAAAAGCTAAATTGCCAAGCTGGCGATACGGTGGACGACGGCGAGGTGTTGGTAGAACTGGCCTAGACGCGTCCGGCATAGAGTTCGCAATCGGGTCGGGTCGGGTCGGGTCGGGTTGAGCCTGTACGGGTCGGGTCGGGTTGAGATTTTCCGACCCGCGGGTTAAGCGGGTCAGTTCGGGTCAAAAATCTTGGGTGAAAATCCTAAATTTTTAGTTGAATTTTGCCGGTTTGAATTTTCTCAGGCTAATGGACTCGTGGTAGAATGACTACAGGACTGAAGATTCACAGACCGTATCACCTACATATCAGGAAAAACTAATAACAAAAACTTCACAAGAAAATTTTGTGTTTAAGAGTTTTTATAGCAGCTTAACGAGAAATCGGGTCGGGTCGGGTCGGGTCGGGTTGGAATCTATCTCGGGTCGGGTCGGGTCGGGTCGTAAAACTTCGACCCGTTGCGAACTCTACCGGCATGACCAAATCCGGCCGGACTGAGGGCCCATTCCTTTACCTGATGGAGTTAATTTTAGTCCGACTAAACGGTTTAAAAATATGCTTGATCTTATGTCCTTTGTAAACGTACGGACTAAACGGACTTGGATTTTGGTCTCTGCATTATTTTAGTCAGTCTATAATTAAGCGTGCATGTTACATTCTTTCATAATCCGGCGGTAATTTAGGAATCCAATTAAAGCCGCCGACTTATTTCAACTATCATGTCTAACCAGAAATCATTGCTTAACCCTGAGACAAAACAGGTGACGTGATTTATGTGACTCGCTGTATTCTTGATGCCCGCAATTAGTTCTTTTCGTAATGAAATAGCGTGTTTGTTTTCGACTCAGCGTGCAGCATTTTTGGTCAGATTTTACTGTCTCTCCCAAACCTCGGACTAAAATAAGTTTAGCGTTTAATGCGTGACTAGAATGGGCCCTTTTAGAGGACACTATTACAGTTGTCTGGTCGTAACATTTTATGGCTATAATACAGAATTGTGTCTCACTCGTGCAAACGAAAATTAAATACACTTTGCGGACTTCCCTGCTTCAAATTCAAGAGGGAAGGTATTTTACCCCGGTCAAAATAGTCCTGTTTCAGTAAGGTGTGACTGAAAACATTGCCAGAAAGTAGTAGCTTTGTTTGAAGAAAGTCTCTATAGCTCGGTTGTGGTGTACTGGTGTGAGTATGTTTTGTAGGATTGAATAGTTTTAGCATCGTTTAGGCTGTGCTATAATTTTCGTTTAGATCGTTCAGTTATCTCAATTGTGTTTAGAAATATACATAATTGTTTTTAATTTATGATAATTGTAACCAGTGGGAAAATCATGGGAGTATTATGAATGCTAAATATTTTTGTCACAAATTAAATTGATTTTGCTCACCTGGTTTTGCAAACGTTTTTTTGTCAGTTTTCTAGTCTATAAGTAATATTTATTTTGCCATGCTGTGTCTCATCGAGGAAATGTACGGTCCTATGAGCTTTTAGAGAGTTTTTAGAATAGGAGTCTGTCGTTAAATTTTTAGAATTGCCTACCTCATAGTTTGGCCTTTGGCGAGTTATGTTCCAGTTTTGTTGTTATATTAGGTCTGTTTTTGTTATTGTTTGTTAATATTAGTGGTTTATGTTATGGTATAATGTGCATTATTTATGTCCTAGTAAAATATTTCTAGCCTAAATGCGATATTGGCGTTTTTGATAAGTGACTTGTTGGCATTGATTCTTGGGAGAAACTGAATTAACTGATACTCTGTAAGATATGACCAGGTAGTTGCCATTAGAAGCAGTCAAGTAAAAGCTGAGTTGAGGGAGAAATAGTCAACTCTATCGACAAGAGTAACTGTCAAAATGGTCTTAATATTTGACTGACCTGTCTAATTTAATAGGTTGGGCTTAGTTTTTTCATAGTAGAACGTATATGCAGTTTCCGTCAATATGAACTTAATTTTCCAGTGTTTACTTACATGCAAAGTATCGCTCCAGAAAAGTGTTGGTGCTACAAACATTACGCCAAAATTCATTCAAGTTTAAAGTCTCACAGCGTGTGTAGCGTCGTGTATAGTTTTTCGTTTGTAAACAATATTATCTTCTTCGTGGAAGTTTTTTCACTGATAGTAGCTTGCTGCGTCAGCCTTTTATCATGCTTTCAGGGTGCCTTCGAGGCAGAGTATTTTTCAAATCAGAGCTTCTGTTGACCTTTTTTTCTGAGCCACGCAAAATTCGTTTTGTCCAGTAGGAGGGTTTATTAATTGTAAATTGCAGCTGTCAGCTTACAGATCTGGAATCGGGTCAACATTGTTGACCCGGAAGAAATCCTTTTGCGTGAAACTTATACTTTTTTGAAATTTCTTGCCTTTTTTTACTTGTGTATCTTTATTTTAATTTCTTTAAGCTGGTTTATTGCACTAAACTTGCTAGTTTTGTCCGGCAAATGAATAAACCTATGTAACTCTACCGTTCTAGTGCTTGAACAGAGGAGAAAATTAGGTTCAATTGAAAACTACTTTAGTAGCTCCGGCCAGACACAAAGTCGTCACTACAGGTGGGTCAGCGTATACCTGTCACCCTGGTATTTGCCGATGTACGTGATCACAAGTTGACCTGTGGCCTATTTCAAGAAACTTACTTGCTCACAATTCGGACAGATTTAGATGTAAAATCAGGTGATTAGTAATCAGATTGGATGGCGTGCATTTTCATTACGGATCACCTGCTGTAGCCCTAAAGTAATTGCCCCAATTATGGGTGTGTGAGTTTATTGAAACAGGCCAACTTTGTGCTCACATATTTTGGCAAGGAGCGAAAGGTAGAGGGAGAC